>JARQOD010001601.1:0-94437 GCA_033576555.1 Oophaga sylvatica
ACCAGACGCAGGGCCTTCAACCCGGTGTGTAAGTTGCTGGCTGACAAAAACATCAGGTTCGGCCTGCAATAACCTGCGACACTGAGCTTTAACCTTTCTGGGAAAAACTGGACTTTCGATGACCCGGTGAAGGCTTTGGAGGTTGTCCGGGATATTCCCCAGCCACCATGAGCAAGATCCAAAGTGGCTTACTCAGTGACAATACCATGAATCACATAAGGTGATGTCAACTGACATCTGTTTGTTATGTTGTTGTTTTTTGCTGTATTTTTACTTCTGCATCTAACGTTAGGATGCGAGTTTAAAGGAAATGTTGAATATGGCACACAATTGCAAATTTTGTGGGAGGGGGAGGTTTTTTGGGGAGAGGGTCTCTGCATTCGACTTCAGGTAATCAATAATCCAGGGATTCTAATGCCTACTCGCTGGGATGGGCAGGGATCCCATTATGTAACGGTTACATCTAATGGTAGAAATCAATAGGCAAAAAATGTCCGCTGTGACATCTCTCCTTTGGTGTTCCTGGAATGTCAATGGCCTAAATTCCCCGGTCAAGAGGAAAAAAAATTTAAATTATCTGCATCGAGAAAATTTTCATATTGTACTTTTGCAGGAGACACACTGGGTGAAGGGCAACCATCCGGTGTTTTCTAGCAAAAAATGTATGTTATGTGCAGAAGCTTCTATTACTAAAAAACAGAGGGGTGTCGCTATTATGATAAACAGGAATATTGACCATGAGATAGTGGATGTGTTAGAAGATCCTTCAGGGAGGTTTGTCTGCGTTAAGCTGGTTATAGAGGGGACAACCTACAGTGTAATTAATATTTATGCGCCAAATTCGTCGGATCCGCTCTTTCGGGCTAATGTGCTAAAACAAATTGCTGGTTGGGACACCTCCCATATGATTGTGGGTGGCGATTTTAATGAGGTACATGACATTGAGATGGATAGATCTAATTCTCAATCTCCTCATATATCTACGCAAGGGAGACTAATACAATCTTTTTTAGATCACCTGGGATTGTTGGATGCTTGGAGAGAGCAACACCCTGTTGAGAGAGATTACTCTCAATATTCACATGTTCATAATTCCCATGCTAGAATTGACTACTGGTTGTTGGGCCCCTCACTCATGCCAAGAATCACACATACCAAAATTCTGGACGTGCACATCTCAGATCATGCACCGATAACGTTCAGCCTAAAACTAACTAACCCAATCTATTTTCATAGGAAATGGAGATTCCCGTCATATTTATATCACTCAGGTGATTTAAAAAAAATTCATACAATTCTCATGGGACACGTACAAATCTGATAACCAAATGCATTGTGAAACACCAATTCTTTTCTGGGATACCTCTAAAGCAGTGTTGAGAGGGCAAATAATCGCGTATATATGTCATAAAAAAAACAGTTGCAGGAGCGGACCCTGGCGGTGCAGAGGGCTTTAACTTTAGCATATAAAAATTTTAAACTTAATAATTCACCCCTCACGAAAAAAACAATATATCGAGGCAAAGGAATCGGCGGATGCACTAGCTCATGAATGGGCCACTTATAGTATTGATCTTCAATAGCACAAATTTTTTAAATGGGGCAACAAACCTGGCAAATTACTTGCATCTCTTACTAGACCATATAGATAGGCCACAAGGATTCACAAAATTCGCACCAAAGGGGGCAGAGTGTTGACAGAGAATGAGGAGATTGTAGAGGAATTTAGATAATTTTTTGGCTCCCTGTACAAAGCGTAGAAGAGAGAGGGGGACGATATTCTAAAGTTTATGCAAACGGAGGTGGCACCTTTACTAACAGAGGAACACAGGTAAATCCTTAATGCTCCTATATCCCCTTCAGAAGTCATCCAAACTATCAGCTCCTTGAAGCTCTCTAAATCTCCTGCCCCTGATGGGTATAGCAATGAATTTTACAAAATATTGGGAGGAAGTATAGTGACACATCTTTGTGAAGTCTTTAATCAGTTGGTTCAATCGGGGCAGCTCCCGGACCGTTTCAATGAAGCAGACATAATAGTGCTCCCCAAACCGGGCAAAGAACCTTTACTAGTGGAAGGATATAGACCAATCTCGCTTTTAAACTCCGACTTTAAAATTTTCACTAAAATACTAGCAAATAGAGTGCAAAAAATAATCCCCAACCTGATATTGCCTCAACAAATTGGGTTTGTCCACGGTAAATCCATAACATACAACATACGGACGGCTTTGGGAGCTATCTCTTACGGAAAATCTCATGGCTGTTTAGAGTCCTCCACTACAGCCAACCCAGCAGATGGAGACCCAACCAGGAGTGTTCACATTTTTAAACATTAGTGGCAGACACTAACAAAGTGGCATCAATTTCACCAAAGTAGAATTAGCAAAATAGGGACAGACACGTCTTTCCACTACAGCCAACCCAGCAAATGGATTAGGGACCCAAGCCGGAGTGTTCACATTTCCAAAAATTAGTGGCATACACCAACAATTGCAATAGAGTAGAGCTAGTATAATGGGGACCAACACCTCTTCCACTACAGCGAACCCAGCAGATGGATTGGAGACCCAACTTGGAGTGTTCACATTTCCAAAAATCATGTCAAAGAAAAAGGGAAAAAGCCATTGCATAAGAAACTGTGCACACCTAAAATAAAGTGTGTTGTGAACACTTTTGATCTGGCTTCTGAGTTTGGGCTCCCTCTGGTGGTTGCTACTGGTAATGGAGCTGGTCTGACTTACAGAAGTCAATCACCTGAAGAGGATGATTGGAGGTCAAGTGTTACAGACTGGAGAGATTTAAGTGAGCAGCCTTCCCTTAGTTGTTGCCAGTGATTTGGTTTTCTTCCTGAGCCTTTTGGAAGTCTGCTTGCTCCCTGCTTTGTCCTGCATCTTTCAGATAAGTTATTTGTCTGTTTTAATCTGTGGCATTTGTACCCTTTTTGCTTTTCTCTGTTTTCTGCCTTGCCAGTGTGAGTTCAGCCGGGTTCCCTGCTGGGACCTGTGCTGGACTCTGCTGTCATTTGCCACAGCTTATGTCAGTCTTTTCTGTATTTCTAGTCCCCTGTTATTTCAGTATCTGTTGTTTTGCATCCAGTTCACACCAGAGTTTTGATTTAGTGGGGGAGAGGTCGTGTGGCCTCAGTATTTTTGCATATCAGACGTGTTGGAATTTTTCTTAGGGTTTTTGCGAGATTGCAGACAGTATTCTTTCCTGTCCTGTTCTATCCAGACAGCTTGGGCCCCAGCATTTGCTTACTCTATTTTCTGTCTGTGTTTTGTACCTCATCTGTCTCACCCGCAATATATGTTTGGGGGCTATCTATTCCTTTGGGGCTCTACTCTGGGGCAGTTTAGCTTTCCCCTTTCTCTCTTTAGGCTTATTTAACTCTGGTTGTGTCGAGGCATCAAGGGCATCGTAGGTACGTCCCACGGCTAATTCTAGTTGTGTTGTCAGTTTAGAGGTCTGCAATCCACTAAGTTACCAACCTCTCTGGGTATCTGGTTGCCTAGCCTATTTCCCTATTATCCTCCTCGGTTACCGAATCATAACAGAATCACTGGCCTCACTGTAGATTCTAGGGTACTTTAAAGAAGGAAAGAAGAGTAAAAAAAAAAAAAAGGTGTCAGAATTTTTTATATATTTTTTCCTATTTTTCTCTGGGGGCCGTAGGAGGATTTTTTTCTTCGTTAATGGAGACTAAGCATTTGTCTGATCATGTTGAGCAGCTCGCTGCTGAAGTTCGGAGAATATCTGCCTATCTCGCTCAGTTGTCTACTGTAGAACCTAAGATCCCTATTCCTGATTTATTTTCTGGGGATCGGTCTAAATTTTTGAACTTTAAGAATAATTGTAAATTGTTTTTCGCCTTGAAACCTAATTCCTCGGGGAACTCGGTGCATCAGGTTAAAATCGTCATCTCCCTGTTGCGCAGCGACCCTCAGGACTGGGCTTTTTCCCTGACACCTGGGGATCTTGTTTTGGCTAATGTGGATACGTTTTTTCAGGCTCTGGGGTTGTTGTATGATGAACCTAATGTTATTGATCAAAACCTTATTGGCATTGAATCAGGGTCAGGAAGCGGCAGAGTTATATTGTCATGTATAGTGTACAGTTCCTATAAGCGTCTTGTGCTTGGGTGCGAGGAAAACACAGGAGACACAGGTTGATATGAAATGACTTGTATTACTTCATACAAGCATGCAGAAAAGGTCACACAGTTTGCAGGAACAGAGGCAGGAGAACACAGCAGGCCAGAGTAACTTCAAGCTCTACAATAACTCTCCAAGCAGGTTCAGGATCTCTTCTCTGTACCGTAATTCCTCTGCAAACATGGATTCACCAGACAGCAGGTTTCCAAAGTCCAAAAGTGTTCCAAAGTTCCTCAGTAGGAAATAGCTGGAGTCCAAAATCCTAGGTTTCCAGGAGTCAGGTCACAGGCTGACTGAGGCTTGATTCAGGAGCACTGATTGTTCAGCTGAGGCTGCTTAAGAAGCAAGAGGGAGAGAATCAGGGCGGGAACATGAAAACTGGAAACTCCATATTAACTGAGAGCAAGAGCTGCAGAAAGACAGAAAGCAAAATGGCCGACGGAAAACTGAGTTTCAAGGAACATGTCAAAAGAGACAAAGAACCTTACATTACTCCCCCCTTAAGGACAACCTCCGGTTGACCTCAGACCAGGCTTGTCAGGGTACCTCTGATGAAACTGGCGGAGCAGGCGAGGAGCATTTACATTATTGACTGGTTCCCATGAGTTGTCCTCCACTGGGTAGCCCTGCCATTTAATCAAATATTGCAACTGATTTCTGTACAACCTGGAATCTAGAATCCTTTCCACCATAAATTCTTCCTGACCATCGACCAGCACTGGGTCAGGGCAAGGAGAAGAGCGTCCAGGAAACGTATTGGGTGTTGCAGCCTTTAGTAGGGATACATGAAAGACAGGGTGGATTCTCATAGTTCTGGGCAGTTGAAGACGACAAGCAACAGCACTTATAATCTTACTGATCTTATAAGGTCCAATGTACTTATGTCCCAATTTAGACGATGGAATCTTTATTTTAAGATTTTTGGTTGACAGCCAGACCAAATCTCCTACCTTGAAAGCTGGTGCAGGTTTACTAAATTTATCTGCTGCTTTTTTGTACCTTTCCTGAGCCAATTCTAGATTTTCCTTTAGAAGATCCATATTCTTTTGTAAAGAAGTGATTCTTTCAGCCACTGCTGGCAAGGGCGTATCTATGGGAAATCGAGGAAGAATGTTAGGATGATAACCTAGATTGGAGTAAAAAGGAGACTGCTTAGTGGAGGCGCTCTGAGAGTTATTATAAGAGAACTCAGCCAGTGGAAGTAGATCCACCCAATCATCTTGTAGGTGGCAGATAAAGCAGCGGAGATACTGCTCCAGGGTCTGATTGGTTCGTTCTGTCTGTCCATTAGTCTGGGGATGAAAAGCAGAAGAAAGGTTTACTTTAATGTCCAATGCGGCACAGAAATTTTGCCAAAACCTTGAAGTGAATTGCACCCCTCGATCCGAAATGACCTCATCCGGTACTCCATGTAAGCGAAACACATTCTTAATCATCAAGTCTGATGTCTGTTTTGCAGTGGGTAAGCCGACACAAGGGATAAAATGAGCTGCCTTTGTTAGACGATCAACCACCACTAGAATGGTGTTCTTCCCTTGAGAGGTTGGTAACTCCACAATCAAGTCCATAGAAATGGATCCCCACGGGCGGGACGGGGTGGGAAGAGGTTGTAACAGACCAGTTGGTGAGGAGCGAGGTGTTTTGCATCTTGCACAGACTTCACATGAAGTGACATAGTTTAAAACATCTTTCCTGTAAGTGGGCCACCAAAAGAAACGAGAAAGAAATTCTTGTGTCTTTAGAATTCCCCTATGCCCGGCTATCTTGGAATCGTGGATGAGTTGCAATACTCTCAATCTGACTGTTTCAGGTATATACAGACGTTGTCCCTGAATCCACACACCATTCTTAAAGACAAGACTTACGTCCCTTGGGGGTTGAGCCAACAAAGAATCCGCATGGTATGCTTCCTTGATGTCCTTAAGTAGGTCTTGATTATGAATCACTCCCAGGAATCTAGAGTCAGGAAGAATAGTCTTAGGAGGAGTAAGTGGACGTGTCTCTGCTGAATGAATCCTAGAGAGTGCATCAGCCTTTCCATTGCGCGATACTGGTCTATAAGAAATGACAAAATTAAATTGGTTTAGGAAAAGATTCCAGCGAGCCTGGCGAGGAGTCAGGCACTTAGCCGACCTGATAAATTCAAGGTTACGATGGTCTGTCAGGACGACTATTTGCTGTGCAGCTCCCTGAAGAAGGTGTCTCCATTCCTTGAAGGCGGCAATAATGGCCAACAATTCTCTATTGCCCACATCGTAGTTCCTCTCAGCTGAAGACAACTGCTGGGAAAAGAATGCACAGGGATGCAAGACATTCTTCTCACCTGTTCTTTGAGAGAGTATAGCTCCAACAGCACAGTCTGAAGCATCCACCTCTATTATGAAGGCAAGCTCGGGGTTGGGATGTACTAAGATAGGTGCGGTGGTAAATTTATCCTTTAAACAGGAAAATGCTTCCTGAGCTTGCGGGGTCCAGGAGAACCTAGACTGTTTCCGGGTAAGTTGGGTGATAGGTGACACTACCTCAGAGAAATTCCTAATGAAACGTCTATAGAAGTTGGCAAACCCGATGAAGCGCTGCACCTCCTTCACATTTCTAGGAATTGGCCAATCCTTGATGGCTTGGGTCTTGCTTCCATCCATACTAATCCCTTGCGTAGATAGTACATACCCCAGAAATTGAATTTCGGTCCTATGGAATTCACACTTTTCAAGTTTGATGTAGAGATGGTTTTGTCTTAGGCGTTCTAAGACCATTCTCACATGTCCATGATGTTCCTCTGTGGAGTTAGAAAAAAATTAGAATATCATCCAGATAAATCACAAATGTATCTAGGAGATCCCTGAAGATGTCATTCACCAAGTGTTGGAAAGTGGCTGGGGCGGTACTCAGACCAAAAGGCATAACTAGATATTCGAAGTGTCCATAGCGTGACCTGAATGCAGTCTTCCATTCATCCCCAGGTCTAATACGGACCAAGTTATAGGCCCCATGGAGATCCAGTTTAGAGAAAATTTTGGCGTGCCACACTCTCTCCAACAACTCAGGGATTAAAGGCAATGGATAATGGTTTCTAATAGTAACCTTATTGAGTTCCCTATAGTCTATGCAGGGTCTCAGAGATCCATCTTTCTTCTTCACAAAGAAGATGGGTGCACCTGTGGGAGATGAAGAGGGGCGTATGAAGCCTTTGGCTAGATTTTCATCTATGTAGTCCTTCAAAGCTTTCAGCTCGGGCCCCGCTAGGGGGTAGATCTTACCAAAAGGTATCTCGGCTCCAGGCAATAATTCGATTGGACAATCATATGGACGGTGAGGAGGAAGCTGATCAGCGTTCTTCTTGTCACATAAATCCACATAGTCCTGGTATACAGCTGGTAGTTCAGGGACTGACATGGTTCCTTTAGAAACAGAGCAAGCTGAAACTCCTTGACTCATCTGTTTCTCCGGAAAGTGTAATTCCTTGGTCTCCCAGTTAATCGTAGGATTCTGCGCCTGCAGCCATGGTAGCCCTAGAATAATGGGAAAGTGGGGAGAAGAGATAAGCATAAAAGACATTTTCTCCTGATGATCTTTACCCATAAGGACCCTCAAAGCTCTGTTTCCTGATCCACTGGTCCAGAGGTCAGCAGGGAGCCATCCACAGTCTCCATCTGTACTGGAGTAGCCTTCTTCACTGAACGTATCCCCTGTTTCAGAGCAAAGGAGATATCCATAAAATTTCCACTTGCTCCTGAGTCGATCATAGCAGAGCTAGACACCCAGACTGAGTCCACCCAGAGTTTGATGGAAAGGAAGCAATGAGAATTATTTCTTTTACAACTCAGCTGGGACACCACTGAGGAAACTTGAAAAATTGCAGCGTTTATACCGTCATTGTCCCCAGAACTAACAGAGTTTAAGTCCGAATAATCAAGATCTCTTGCAGCAGATCTCTCTGGAGTCTGAGGCTCGGACATGACAGAGCTCCTCTCGCAACACTCACAGTGAATGACTGCTGCAGTAGTCTTACGAGAACGGCTGGGGCAGTTTATAATGAAGTGCCCTGACTTACCACAGTAAAAACATAGATTTTCCTTTATACGATGTTCTTTGCGTGCATCACTAACCCGTCTTTGTAAAGAGTCCACCTGCATGGGTTCAGGTTCTGGTTCCCTTGTGATCCTACTCAAAGGTTCCTTAGCTGAGGAGGGAGGTAGGAAAAGGTTAGTGCGATTATTTTCGAACCATCTCTCTTGTCTGCGTTCAGTCAGACGAGCATCAATACGGATACAATAGTTAAAAAGTCACCTAACGCAGTGGGAGGGTCGGCACGAGTAAGTTCATCCTTAATCAGTGGAGACAACCCTTTCCGAAAAATAGATTTTTTGGCGGAAGTGTCCCAAGTGGTATCAAGAGCCCATCTCCTGAAATCCAAGGCATATTCGGCTACTGAACGCTTACCTTGGCGCAAAGTTAACATGGCTGCTTCAGCTGTTGCACCTCGATTGGGGTCATCAAACACCTGCCCCATGGCTGAAATAAAAGCATCAAGGTGATTCAAACAATCATCCTCAGTCTCAATCAGAGGGTTTGCCCACATCAAAGTCTTATTGGTAAGCAACATGATTATAGTAAGCACTTTGGATCGTTCAGTGGGAAATTGTAAAGCATGTGCAGAGAAAAATAGATTGCATTGGTTAATAAATCCCTGAATTTCTCACGTTCACCGCCAAAACGAAAAGGAGGTAACTTGGGGATCCCAGAACTCGGGGTTATGGCAGGAGCCTGGACTCGTTCCTCTAGAGCCTCAATCCTGGCTCGTAATTCCTGAGTAGTTTGTCCAAACACTTGCAAATTATGATTAGTGAGGTCCTGTAGGCTTGCAAAACGGGTCTTTATAGTCTGTATATCTGCAAGGATTGTATCAGTCACTCCGCAAAGCTCCTTTATGCGGGCCTCCATCTTCCAGATCTTTTAAGGCAGAAGTGCTGGAAGGAGAAGAGGAAAGGAAAAAAAAAAAAAAAAAACAATAGTGTTTACCTGTGGTAACACTCCAGAGTAACATTTAAGGGAATGCGCTCACCTGGAATGGTTGTGAGAAGTCACAACCACTGTCATCACAGAAGGTATTAAACGGACATCTGATATCCACAGTCACAGCAGACACGGCTTTCCCAGACCCAGCAGACACTAAAATTGGCTCCTGAATCTTGTCATGTATAGTGTACAGTTCCTATAGCGTCTTGTGCTTGGGTGCGCGGAAAACACAGGAGACACAGGTTGATATGAAATGACTTGTATTACTTCATACAAGCATGCAGAAAAGGTCACACAGTTTGCAGGAACAGAGGCAGGAGAACACAGCAGGCCAGAGTAACTTCAAGCTCTACAATAACTCTCCAAGCAGGTTCAGGATCTCTTCTCTGTACCGTAATTCCTCTGCAAACATGGATTCACCAGACAGCAGGTTTCCAAAGTCCAAAAGTGTTCCAAAGTTCCTCAGTAGGAAATAGCTGGAGTCCAAAATCCTAGGTTTCCAGGAGTCAGGTCACAGGCTGACTGAGGCTTGATTCAGGAGCACTGATTGTTCAGCTGAGGCTGCTTAAGAAGCAAGAGGGAGAGAATCAGGGCGGGAACATGAAAACTGGAAACTCCATATTAACTGAGGGCAAGAGCTGCAGAAAGACAGAAAGCAAAATGGCCGACGGAAAACTGAGTTTCAAGGAACATGTCAAAAGAGACAAAGAACCTTACATTACTCCCCCCTTAAGGACAACCTCCGGTTGACCTCAGACCAGGCTTGTCAGGGTACCTCTGATGAAACTGGCGGAGCAGGCGAGGAGCATTTACATTATTGACTGGTTCCCATGAGTTGTCCTCCACTGGGTAGCCCTGCCATTTAATCAAATATTGCAACTGATTTCTGTACAACCTGGAATCTAGAATCCTTTCCACCATAAATTCTTCCTGACCATCGACCAGCACTGGGTCAGGGCAAGGAGAAGAGCCTCCAGGAAACGTATTGGGTGTTGCAGCCTTTAGTAGGGATACATGAAAGACAGGGTGGAGTCTCATAGTTCTGGGCAGTTGAAGACGACAAGCAACAGCACTTATAATCTTACTGATCTTATAAGGTCCAATGTACTTATGTCCCAATTTAGACGATGGAATCTTTATTTTAAGATTTTTGGTTGACAGCCAGACCAAATCTCCTACCTTGAAAGCTGGTGCAGGTTTACGAAATTTATCTGCTGCTTTTTTGTACCTTTCCTGAGCCAATTCTAGATTTTCCTTTAGAAGATCCATATTCTTTTGTAAAGAAGTGATTCTTTCAGCCACTGCCGGCAAGGGCGTATCTATGGGAAATCGAGGAAGAATGTTAGGATGATAACCTAGATTGGAGTAAAAAGGAGACTGCTTAGTGGAGGCGCTCTGAGAGTTATTATAAGAGAACTCAGCCAGTGGAAGTAGATCCACCCAATCATCTTGTAGGTGGCAGATAAAGCAGCGGAGATACTGCTCCAGGGTCTGATTGGTTCGTTCTGTCTGTCCATTAGTCTGGGGATGAAAAGCAGAAGAAAGGTTTACTTTAATGTCCAATGCGGCACAGAAATTTTGCCAAAACCTTGAAGTGAATTGCACCCCTCGATCCGAAATGACCTCATCCGGTACTCCATGTAAGCGAAACACATTCTTAATTATCAAGTCTGATGTCTGTTTTGCAGTGGGTAAGCCGACACAAGGGATAAAATGAGCTGCCTTTGTTAGACGATCAACCACCACTAGAATGGTGTTCTTCCCTTGAGAGGTTGGTAACTCCACAATCAAGTCCATAGAAATGGATCCCCACGGGCGGGACGGGGTGGGAAGAGGTTGTAACAGACCAGTTGGTGAGGAGCGAGGTGTTTTGCATCTTGCACAGACTTCACATGAAGTGACATAGTTTAAAACATCTTTCCTGTAAGTGGGCCACCAAAAGAAACGAGAAAGAAATTCTTGTGTCTTTAGAATTCCCCTATGCCCGGCTATCTTGGAATCGTGGATGAGTTGCAATACTCTCAATCTGACTGTTTCAGGTATATACAGACGTTGTCCCTGAATCCACACACCATTCTTAAAGACAAGACTTACGTCCCTTGGGGGTTGAGCCAACAAAGAATCCGCATGGTATGCTTCCTTGATGTCCTTAAGTAGGTCTTGATTATGAATCACTCCCAGGAATCTAGAGTCAGGAAGAATAGTCTTAGGAGGAGTAAGTGGACGTGTCTCTGCTGAATGAATCCTAGAGAGTGCATCAGCCTTTCCATTGCGCGATCCTGGTCTATAAGAAATGACAAAATTAAATTGGTTTAGGAAAAGATTCCAGCGAGCCTGGCGAGGAGTCAGGCACTTAGCCGACCTGATAAATTCAAGGTTACGATGGTCTGTCAGGACGACTATTTGCTGTGCAGCTCCCTGAAGAAGGTGTCTCCATTCCTTGAAGGCGGCAATAATGGCCAACAATTCTCTATTGCCCACAATCGTAGTTCCTCTCAGCCGAAGACAACTGCTGGGAAAAGAATGCACAGGGATGCAAGACATTCTTCTCACCTGTTCTCTGAGAGAGTATAGCTCCAACGGCACAGTCTGAAGCATCCACCTCTATTATGAAGGCAAGCTCGGGGTTGGGATGTACTAAGATAGGTGCGGTGGTAAATTTATCCTTTAAACAGGAAAATGCTTCCTGAGCTTGCGGGGTCCAGGAGAACCTAGACTGTTTCCGGGTAAGTTGGGTGATAGGTGACACTACCTCAGAGAAATTCCTAATGAAACGTCTATAGAAGTTGGCAAACCCGATGAAGCGCTGCACCTCCTTCACATTTCTAGGAATTGGCAAATCCTTGATGGCTTGGGTCTTGCTTCCATCCATACTAATCCCTTGCGTAGATAGTACATACCCCAGAAATTGAATTTCGGTCCTATGGAATTCACACTTTTCAAGTTTGATGTAGAGATGGTTTTGTCTTAGGCGTTCTAAGACCATTCTCACATGTCCATGATGTTCCTCTGTGGAGTTAGAAAAAAATTAGAATATCATCCAGATAAATCACAAATGTATCTAGGAGATGCCTGAAGATGTCATTCACCAAGTGTTGGAAAGTGGCTGGGGCGGTACTCAGACCAAAAGGCATAACTAGATATTCGAAGTGTCCATAGCGTGACCTGAATGCAGTCTTCCATTCATCCCCAGGTCTAATACGGACCAAGTTATAGGCCCCATGGAGATCCAGTTTAGAGAAAATTTTGGCGTGCCGCACTCTCTCCAACAACTCAGGGATTAAAGGCAATGGATAACGTTTTCTAATAGTAACCTTATTGAGTTCCCTATAGTCTATGCAGGGTCTCAGAGATCCATCTTTCTTCTTCACAAAGAAGATGGGTGCACCTGTGGGAGATGAAGAGGGGCGTATGAAGCCTTTGGCTAGATTTTCATCTATGTAGTTGTAATGTATGTAGTACAGTTCATATAGCGTCTTGTGCTTGGGTGCGATGAACATACATGAGACACAGGTTTGATATAAAAAAGTCCTGTATTACTTCATACAAGTTGGCAGAAATAGTCACACAGTTTGCAGACACAGAAGCAGGAGACACAGCAGGCCAGAGTAAACTAAGCTCAGCAAATCACTCTCCAACACAGATTCAGGATCTTCTTCTCTGTTACCATAAGTCCATGCAAACGTGGGTCTTTCAAAGAGCAGGGTTCAGAGTCCACAAGTGCTTCAGAGTTCCTCAGTAGGAATAGCTGGAGTACAAGGTCCAAGGCTTACAGGAGTCAAGTCACAGGTTCACTGCAGGCTAGATTCTGAAGCACTGATTGCTCAGCTGTGGCTGCTTAAGAAGCAAAGGAGAGAATCAGGGCGGGAACATGCAAGCTGGAAACTCCATTTTGACTGAGGGCAAGATAGCTACAGAAAGACAGAAAGTAAAATGGCTGACGAACAAACTGAGTTTCAGGAATATATACATAGAACCTTACATTACTCCCCCCTTAAGGACAACCTCCGGATGACCTCAGACCAGGCTTGTGTGGGTACCTCTGATGAAACTGACGGAGCAAGCGAGGAGCATTAACGTTATTGACTGGTTCCCATGAGTTGTCTTCCACTGGGTAGCCCTGCCATTTAATCAGATATTGTAACTGATTTCTATACAACCTGGAATCTAAAATCCTTTCCACCACAAATTCTTCCTGACCATCGACTAGCACTGGGTCAGGGCAAGGAGAAGAACGTCCAGGAAACGTATTGGGTGTTTGCAGCCTTTAGTAGGGATACATGAAAGACAGGGTGGATTCTCATAGTTCTGGGCAGTTGAAGACGACAAGCAACGGCACTTATAATTTTACTGATTTTATAGGGTCCAATGTACTTATGTCCCAACTTAGACGATGGAATCCTTAACTTAAGATTTCTGGTTGACAGCCAGACCAAGTCTCCTACCTTGAAAGCTGGTGCAGGTTTACGAAATTTATCTGCTGCTTTCTTGTACCTTTCTTGAGCCGATTCCAGATTTTCCTTTAGAAGATCCATATTCTTCTGTAAAGACGTGATTCTTTCAGCCACTGCTGGTAAAGGCGTTTCTATGGGAAATCGTGGTAGAATGTTAGGATGATAACCTAGATTAGAGTAAAAAGGAGACTGTTTAGTGGAGGCACTCTGAGAGTTGTTATACGAGAACTCAGTTAATGGAAGTAGATCCACCCAATCATCCTGTAGGTGGCAGATAAAGCAGCGGAGATACTGCTCCAGGGTTTGATTGGTTCGTTCGGTCTGTCCATTAGTCTGGGGATGAAAAGCAGAAGAAAGGTTTACTTTAATGTCCAATGCTGCACAGAAATTTTGCCAAAACCTAGAAGTGAATTGCACCCCTCGATCCGAAATAACCTCATCCGGTACTCCATGTAAGCGAAACACATCTTTAATCATCAAATCTGATGTCTGTTTTGCAGTGGGTAAGCCGACACAAGGGATAAAATGAGCTGCCTTTGTTAGACGGTCAACCACCACTAAAATGGTGTTCTTTCCCTGAGAGGTTGGTAACTCCACAATGAAGTCCATAGAAATGGATCCCCACGGGCGGGACGGGGTGGGAAGAGGCTGTAACAGACCAGTTGGTGAGGAGCGAGGTGTTTTGCATCTTGCACAGACCTCACATGAAGTGACATAATTCAAAACATCCTTCCTGCAAGTGGGCCACCAAAAGAAACGAGAAAGAAATTCCTGTGTCTTTAGAATTCCTCTATGCCCAGCTATCTTGGAATCGTGAATGAGTTGCAATACTCTCAATCTGACTGTTTCAGGAATATACAGGCGTTGTCCCTGAATCCACACACCATTCTTAAAGACAAGACTTACGTCCCTTGGGGGTTGTGCCAAAAAGGAATCCGCATGGTATGCTTCCTTGATGTCCTTAAGTAGGTCTTGATTATGAATTACTCCTAGGAATCTAGAGTCAGGAAGAATAGTCTTAGGAGGAGTAATTGGACGTGTCTCTGCTGAGTAAATCCTAGAGAGTGCATCAGCCTTTCCATTGCGCGATCCTGGTCTATAAGAAATGATAAAATTAAATTGGTTTAAGAAAAGATTCCAGCGAGCCTGGCGAGGAGTCAGACACTTAGCCGACCTGATAAACTCAAGGTTACGATGGTCTGTCAAGACGACTATTTGCTGTGCAGCTCCCTGAAGAAGGTGTCTCCATTCTTTGAAGGCGGCAATAATGGCCAACAACTCTCTATTGCCCACATCGTAGTTCCTCTCAGCCGAAGACAACTGCTGGGAAAAGAAGGCACAGGGATGCAAGACATTCTTCTCACCTGTTCTCTGAGAGAGTATAGCTCCAACGGCACAGTCTGAAGCATCCACCTCTATTATGAAGGCAAGCTCGGGGTTGGGATGTACTAAGCTTGGTGAAGTGGTAAATTTATCTTTTAGACGGGAAAATGCTTCCTGGGCTTGGGGAGTCCAGGAGAACCTAGACTCTTTCCGTGTAAGTTGAGTGATAGGTGACACTACCTCAGAGAAATTTCTAATGAAACGTCTATAGAAGTTGGCAAACCCGATGAAGCGCTGTACCTCCTTCACATTTCTAGGACTTGGCCAATCCTTGATGGCTTGGGTTTTGCTTCCATCCATACTAATTCCTTGTGTAGACAGTACATACCCCAGAAATTGAATTTTGGTCTTATGGAATTCACACTTTTCAAGTTTGATGTAAAGATGATTTTGTCTTAGACGTTCCAAGACCATTCTCACATGTCTATGATGTTCCTCTGTGGAGTTAGAAAAAATTAGAATATCATCCAAATAAATTACCACGAATGTATCTAGGAGATCCCTGAAGATGTCATTCACCAAGTGTTGGAAAGTGGCTGGGGCGGTACTCAGACCAAAAGGCATAACTAAATATTCAAAGTGTCCATAGCGTGACCTGAATGCAGTCTTCCATTCATCCCCAGGTCTAATACGGACTAAGTTATAGGCCCCACGAAGATCTAGTTTAGAAAAAATTTTGGCATGTCGCACTCTCTCCAATAACTCTGGGATTAAAGGCAATGGATAACGGTTTCTAATAGTAACCTTATTGAGTTCCCTATAGTCTACGCATGGTCTCAGAGATCCATCTTTCTTCTTTACAAAGAAGATGGGTGCACCTGCAGGAGATGAAGAGGGGCGTATGAAGCCCTTGGCTAGATTTTCGTCTATGTAATCCTTTAAAGCCTTTAGCTCGGGCCCCGCCAGGGGGTAGATCTTACCAAAAGGTATCTCTGCTCCAGGCAATAATTCAATTGGACAATCATATGGACGGTGAGGAGGAAGCTGGTCAGCGTTCTTCTTGTCACATAAATCCACATAGTCCTGATATACAGCTGGTAGTTCAGGGACTGACATGATTCCTTTAGGAACAGAGCAAGCTGAAACTTTTGGACTCATCTGTCTCTCTGGAAAGTGTAATTCCTTGGTCTCCCAGTTAATGGTAGGATTCTGAGCCTGCAGCCATGGTAGCCCTAGAATAATGGGAAAGTGGGGAGAAGAGATAAGCATAAAGGACAGTTTCTCTTGATGATCTTTACCCATAAGAACCTTTAAAGGCTCTGTTTCCTGATCCACTGGTCCAGAGGTCAGCAGGGAGCCATCCACAGTTTCCATCTGTACTGGAGTAGCCTTCTTCACTGAACGTATTCCCTGTTTCAGAGCAAAGGAGACATCCATAAAATTTCCACTTGCTCCTGAGTCGATCATAGCAGAGCTAGACACCCAGGCTGAGTCAACCCAGAGTTTGATGGAAAGAAAGCAATGAGAATTGTTTTTCTTACAACTCAGCTGGGACACCGCTGAGGAAACTTGAAAAATGGCAGCGTTTACACAGTCAACGTCCTCAGAGGTAACGGAGTTTAAGTCCGAGAAATCAAGATCTGTTGCTGCAGATCTCTCTGGAGCCTGAGGCTCGGACCTGACAGATCCCCTCTCGCAACACTCACAATGAATGAGTGCTGCAGTAGTCTTACGAGAACGGCTGGGGCAGTTTATAATGAAGTGCCCTGACTTACCACAATAGAAGCATAGATTCTCCTTAAAACGATGTTCCTTGCGTACATCACTAACCCGTCGTTGTAAAGAGTCTACCTGCATGGGTTCAGGTTCAGGTTCCCGTGTAATCCTACTCAAAGGTTCCTTAGCTGGAGAGGAAGGTAGGAAAGGGTTAGTACGATTGCTTTCGAACCATCTCTCTTGCCTGCGTTCAGTCAGACGAGTATCAATACGGATGCAGTAGTTAATAAAGTCACCTAACGCAGTGGGAGGGTCGGCACGAGCAAGTTCATCCTTAATCAGTGGAGATAACCCCTTTCGAAAAATAGATTTTTTGGCAGAACTGTCCCAGGTGGTATCAAGGGCCCATCTCCTGAAATCCAAGGCATATTCAGCTACCGAGTGCTTACCTTGGCGCAAAGCTAACATGGCTGCTTCAGCTGTTGCACCTCGATTGGGGTCATCAAACACCTGCCCCATGGCTGAAATAAAATCATCAAGGTGATTCAAACAATCATCCTCAGTCTCAATCAGAGGGTTTGCCCACATCAAAGCCTTGTTGGTAAGCAACATAATTATAGTAAGCACCTTAGATCGTTCAGTGGGAAATTGTGAAGCATGTGCAGAAAAAAAAAGATTGCATTGATTAATAAATCCCCTGAATTTCTCACGTTCACCGCCAAAACTAAAAGGGGGCAACTTGGGAATCCCAGCACTCGGGGCTACGGCAGGAGCCTGGACTCGCCCCTCTAGAACCTCAATCCTGGCTCGCAAATCCTGGGTAGTCTGTCCAAACACTTGCATATTGTGATTATTGAGGTCCTGTAGATTTGTAAAACGGGTCTTTATATTCTGCAAATCTGCAAGGATATTATCAGTCACTCCGCAAAGTTCCTTTATGCGGGCCTCCATTTTCCAGATCTTTTAAGACAGGATTACTGGAAGAAGAGGAGAAAAAAAAAACAATAGTGTTCACCTGTGGCAACACTGCAGAGAGAAAAAAAAATTAAGGGAACTGCTCACCTGGAATGGTTGTGAGAAGCCACAACCACTATTATCACAGAAAGTTTCAACCAGACATCTGATATCCAGAGTTACAGCAGACAAAAAAGAGAAAAGAGGAAAAAAAAAAAACAATAGTGTTTACCTGTGATAACACTGCAGAAAGAAAAAACTTAAGGGAATTGCTCACCTGGAATGGTTGTGAGAAGTCACAACCACTGTATCACAGAAAGTACAACCGGACATCCGATATCCACAGTTACAGCAGACACAGCCTTTCCAGACCCAGCAGACACTAACGTTTTGGCTTCAGAATCTTGTAATGTAGTACAGTTCATATAGCGTCTTGTGCTTGGGTGCGATGAACATACATGAGACACAGGTTTGATATAAAAAAGTCCTGTATTACTTCATACAAGTTGGCAGAAATAGTCACACAGTTTGCAGACACAGAAGCAGGAGACACAGCAGGCCAGAGTAAACTAAGCTCAGCAAATCACTCTCCAACACAGATTCAGGATCTTCTTCTCTGTTACCATAAGTCCATGCAAACGTGGGTCTTTCAAAGAGCAGGGTTCAGAGTCCACAAGTTCTTCAGAGTTCCTCAGTAGGAATAGCTGGAGTACAAGGTCCAAGGCTTACAGGAGTCAAGTCACAGGTTCACTGCAGGCTAGATTCTGAAGCACTGATTGCTCAGCTGTGGCTGCTTAAGAAGCAAAGGAGAGAATCAGGGCGGGAACATGCAAGCTGGAAACTCCATTTTGACTGAGGGCAAGATAGCTACAGAAAGACAGAAAGTAAAATGGCTGACGAACAAACTGAGTTTCAGGAATATATACATAGAACCTTACAGTAGTCCTTCAAAGCTTTCAGCTCGGGCCCCGCTAGGGGGTAGATCTTACCAAAAGGTATCTCGGCTCCAGGCAATAATTCGATTGGACAATCATATGGACGGTGAGGAGGAAGCTGATCAGCGTTCTTCTTGTCACATAAATCCACATAGTCCTGGTATACAGCTGGTAGTTCAGGGACTGACATGGTTCCTTTAGGAACAGAGCAAGCTGAAACTCCTTGACTCATCTGTTTCTCCGGAAAGTGTAATTCTTTGGTCTCCCAGTTAATCGTAGGATTCTGCGCCTGCAGCCATGGTAGCCCTAGAATAATGGGAAAGTGGGGAGAAGAGATAAGCATAAAAGACATTTTCTCCTGATGATCTTTACCCATAAGGACCCTCAAAGGCTCTGTTTCCTGATCCACTGGTCAAGAGGTCAGCAGGGAGCCATCCACAGTCTCCATCTGTACTGGAGTAGCCTTCTTCACTGAACGTATCCCCTGTTTCAGAGCAAAGGAGATATCCATAAAATTTCCACTTGCTCCTGAGTCGATCATAGCAGAGCTAGACACCCAGACTGAGTCCACCCAGAGTTTGATGGAAAGGAAGCAATGAGAATTATTTCTTTTACAACTCAGCTGGGACACCGCTGAGGAAACTTGAAAAATTGCAGCGTTTATACCGTCATTGTCTCCAGAACTAACAGAGTTTAAGTCCGAAAAATCAAGATCTCTTGCAGCAGATCTCTCTGGAGTCTAAGGCTCGGACATGACAGAGCTCCTCTCGCAACACTCACAGTGAATGACTGCTGCAGTAGTCTTACGAGAACGGCTGGGGCAGTTTATAATGAAGTGCCCTGACTTACCACAGTAAAAACATAGATTTTCCTTTATACGATGTTCTTTGCGTGCATCACTAACCCGTCTTTGTAAAGAGTCCACCTGCATGGGTTCAGGTTCTGGTTCCCTTGTGATCCTACTCAAAGGTTCCTTAGCTGAGGAGGGAGGTAGGAAAAGGTTAGTGCGATTATTTTCGAACCATCTCTCTTGTCTGCGTTCAGTCAGACGAGCATCAATACGGATACAATAGTTAATAAAGTCACCTAACGCAGTGGGAGGGTCGGCACGAGCAAGTTCATCCTTAATCAGTGGAGACAACCCTTTCCGAAAAATAGATTTTTTGGCGGAAGTGTCCCAAGTGGTATCAAGAGCCCATCTCCTGAAATCCAAGGCATATTCGGCTACTGAACGCTTACCTTGGCGCAAAGTTAACATGGCTGCTTCAGCTGTTGCACCTCGATTGGGGTCATCAAACACCTGCCCCATGGCTGAAATAAAAGCATCAAGGTGATTCAAACAATCATCCTCAGTCTCAATCAGAGGGTTTGCCCACATCAAAGTCTTATTGGTAAGCAACATGATTATAGTAAGCACTTTGGATCGTTCAGTGGGAAATTGTAAAGCATGTGCAGAGAAAAATAGATTGCATTGGTTAATAAATCCCCTGAATTTCTCACGTTCACCGCCAAAACGAAAAGGAGGTAACTTGGGGATCCCAGAACTCGGGGTTATGGCAGGAGCCTGGACTCGTTCCTCTAGAGCCTCAATCCTGGCTCGTAATTCCTGAGTAGTTTGTCCAAACACTTGCAAATTATGATTAGTGAGGTCCTGTAGGCTTGCAAAACGGGTCTTTATAGTCTGTATATCTGCAAGGATTGTATCAGTCACTCCGCAAAGCTCCTTTATGCGGGCCTCCATCTTCCAGATCTTTTAAGGCAGAAGTGCTGGAAGGAGAAGAGGAAAGGAAAAAAAAAAAAAAAACAATAGTGTTTACCTGTGGTAACACTCCAGAGTAACATTTAAGGGAATGCGCTCACCTGGAATGGTTGTGAGAAGTCACAACCACTGTCATCACAGAAGGTATTAAACGGACATCTGATATCCACAGTCACAGCAGACACGGCTTTCCCAGACCCAGCAGACACTAAACATTGGCTCCTGAATCTTGTCATGTATAGTGTACAGTTCCTATAGCGTCTTGTGCTTGGGTGCGCGGAAAACACAGGAGACACAGGTTGATATGAAATGACTTGTATTACTTCATACAAGCATGCAGAAAAGGTCACACAGTTTGCAGGAACAGAGGCAGGAGAACACAGCAGGCCAGAGTAACTTCAAGCTCTACAATAACTCTCCAAGCAGGTTCAGGATCTCTTCTCTGTACCGTAATTCCTCTGCAAACATGGATTCACCAGACAGCAGGTTTCCAAAGTCCAAAAGTGTTCCAAAGTTCCTCAGTAGGAAATAGCTGGAGTCCAAAATCCTAGGTTTCCAGGAGTCAGGTCACAGGCTGACTGAGGCTTGATTCAGGAGCACTGATTGTTCAGCTGAGGCTGCTTAAGAAGCAAGAGGGAGAGAATCAGGGCGGGAACATGAAAACTGGAAACTCCATATTAACTGAGGGCAAGAGCTGCAGAAAGACAGAAAGCAAAATGGCCGACGGAAAACTGAGTTTCAAGGAACATGTCAAAAGAGACAAAGAACCTTACATTACTCCCCCCTTAAGGACAACCTCCGGTTGACCTCAGACCAGGCTTGTCAGGGTACCTCTGATGAAACTGGCGGAGCAGGCGAGGAGCATTTACATTATTGACTGGTTCCCATGAGTTGTCCTCCACTGGGTAGCCCTGCCATTTAATCAAATATTGCAACTGATTTCTGTACAACCTGGAATCTAGCATCCTTTCCACCATAAATTCTTCCTGACCATCGACCAGCACTGGGTCAGGGCAAGGAGAAGAGCCTCCAGGAAACGTATTGGGTGTTGCAGCCTTTAGTAGGGATACATGAAAGACAGGGTGGATTCTCATAGTTCTGGGCAGTTGAAGACGACAAGCAACAGCACTTATAATCTTACTGATCTTATAAGGTCCAATGTACTTATGTCCCAATTTAGACGATGGAATCTTTATTTTAAGATTTTTGGTTGACAGCCAGACCAAATCTCCTACCTTGAAAGCTGGTGCAGGTTTACGAAATTTATCTGCTGCTTTTTGTACCTTTCCTGAGCCAATTCTAGATTTTCCTTTAGAAGATCCATATTCTTTTGTAAAGAAGTGATTCTTTCAGCCACTGCCGGCAAGGGCGTATCTATGGGAAATCGAGGAAGAATGTTAGGATGATAACCTAGATTGGAGTAAAAAGGAGACTGCTTAGTGGAGGCGCTCTGAGAGTTATTATAAGAGAACTCAGCCAGTGGAAGTAGATCCACCCAATCATCTTGTAGGTGGCAGATAAAGCAGCGGAGATACTGCTCCAGGGTCTGATTGGTTCGTTCTGTCTGTCCATTAGTCTGGGGATGAAAAGCAGAAGAAAGGTTTACTTTAATGTCCAATGCGGCACAGAAATTTTGCCAAAACCTTGAAGTGAATTGCACCCCTCGATCCGAAATGACCTCATCCGGTACTCCATGTAAGCGAAACACATTCTTAATTATCAAGTCTGATGTCTGTTTTGCAGTGGGTAAGCCGACACAAGGGATAAAATGAGCTGCCTTTGTTAGACGATCAACCACCACTAGAATGGTGTTCTTCCCTTGAGAGGTTGGTAACTCCACAATCAAGTCCATAGAAATGGATCCCCACGGGCGGGACGGGGTGGGAAGAGGTTGTAACAGACCAGTTGGTGAGGAGCGAGGTGTTTTGCATCTTGCACAGACTTCACATGAAGTGACATAGTTTAAAACATCTTTCCTGTAAGTGGGCCACCAAAAGAAACGAGAAAGAAATTCTTGTGTCTTTAGAATTCCCCTATGCCCGGCTATCTTGGAATCGTGGATGAGTTGCAATACTCTCAATCTGACTGTTTCAGGTATATACAGACGTTGTCCCTGAATCCACACACCATTCTTAAAGACAAGACTTACGTCCCTTGGGGGTTGAGCCAACAAAGAATCCGCATGGTATGCTTCCTTGATGTCCTTAAGTAGGTCTTGATTATGAATCACTCCCAGGAATCTAGAGTCAGGAAGAATAGTCTTAGGAGGAGTAAGTGGACGTGTCTCTGCTGAATGAATCCTAGAGAGTGCATCAGCCTTTCCATTGCGCGATACTGGTCTATAAGAAATGACAAAATTAAATTGGTTTAGGAAAAGATTCCAGCGAGCCTGGCGAGGAGTCAGGCACTTAGCCGACCTGATAAATTCAAGGTTACGATGGTCTGTCAGGACGACTATTTGCTGTGCAGCTCCCTGAAGAAGGTGTCTCCATTCCTTGAAGGCGGCAATAATGGCCAACAATTCTCTATTGCCCACATCGTAGTTCCTCTCAGCCGAAGACAACTGCTGGGAAAAGAATGCACAGGGATGCAAGACATTCTTCTCACCTGTTCTCTGAGAGAGTATAGCTCCAACGGCACAGTCTGAAGCATCCACCTCTATTATGAAGGCAAGCTCGGGGTTGGGATGTACTAAGATAGGTGCGGTGGTAAATTTATCCTTTAAACAGGAAAATGCTTCCTGAGCTTGCGGGGTCCAGGAGAACCTAGACTGTTTCCGGGTAAGTTGGGTGATAGGTGACACTACCTCAGAGAAATTCCTAATGAAACGTCTATAGAAGTTGGCAAACCCGATGAAGCGCTGCACCTCCTTCACATTTCTAGGAATTGGCAAATCCTTGATGGCTTGGGTCTTGCTTCCATCCATACTAATCCCTTGCGTAGATAGTACATACCCCAGAAATTGAATTTCGGTCCTATGGAATTCACACTTTTCAAGTTTGATGTAGAGATGGTTTTGTCTTAGGCGTTCTAAGACCATTCTCACATGTCCATGATGTTCCTCTGTGGAGTTAGAAAAAAATTAGAATATCATCCAGATAAATCACAAATGTATCTAGGAGATGCCTGAAGATGTCATTCACCAAGTGTTGGAAAGTGGCTGGGGCGGTACTCAGACCAAAAGGCATAACTAGATATTCGAAGTGTCCATAGCGTGACCTGAATGCAGTCTTCCATTCATCCCCAGGTCTAATACGGACCAAGTTATAGGCCCCATGGAGATCCAGTTTAGAGAAAATTTTGGCGTGCCGCACTCTCTCCAACAACTCAGGGATTAAAGGCAATGGATAACGTTTTCTAATAGTAACCTTATTGAGTTCCCTATAGTCTATGCAGGGTCTCAGAGATCCATCTTTCTTCTTCACAAAGAAGATGGGTGCACCTGTGGGAGATGAAGAGGGGCGTATGAAGCCTTTGGCTAGATTTTCATCTATGTAGTTGTAATGTATGTAGTACAGTTCATATAGCGTCTTGTGCTTGGGTGCGATGAACATACATGAGACACAGGTTTGATATAAAAAAGTCCTGTATTACTTCATACAAGTTGGCAGAAATAGTCACACAGTTTGCAGACACAGAAGCAGGAGACACAGCAGGCCAGAGTAAACTAAGCTCAGCAAATCACTCTCCAACACAGATTCAGGATCTTCTTCTCTGTTACCATAAGTCCATGCAAACGTGGGTCTTTCAAAGAGCAGGGTTCAGAGTCCACAAGTGCTTCAGAGTTCCTCAGTAGGAATAGCTGGAGTACAAGGTCCAAGGCTTACAGGAGTCAAGTCACAGGTTCACTGCAGGCTAGATTCTGAAGCACTGATTGCTCAGCTGTGGCTGCTTAAGAAGCAAAGGAGAGAATCAGGGCGGGAACATGCAAGCTGGAAACTCCATTTTGACTGAGGGCAAGATAGCTACAGAAAGACAGAAAGTAAAATGGCTGACGAACAAACTGAGTTTCAGGAATATATACATAGAACCTTACATTACTCCCCCTTAAGGACAACCTCCGGATGACCTCAGACCAGGCTTGTGTGGGTACCTCTGATGAAACTGACGGAGCAAGCGAGGAGCATTAACGTTATTGACTGGTTCCCATGAGTTGTCTTCCACTGGGTAGCCCTGCCATTTAATCAGATATTGTAACTGATTTCTATACAACCTGGAATCTAAAATCCTTTCCACCACAAATTCTTCCTGACCATCGACTAGCACTGGGTCAGGGCAAGGAGAAGAACGTCCAGGAAACGTATTGGGTGTTGCAGCCTTTAGTAGGGATACATGAAAGACAGGGTGGATTCTCATAGTTCTGGGCAGTTGAAGACGACAAGCAACGGCACTTATAATTTTACTGATTTTATAGGGTCCAATGTACTTATGTCCCAACTTAGACGATGGAATCCTTAACTTAAGATTTCTGGTTGACAGCCAGACCAAGTCTCCTACCTTGAAAGCTGGTGCAGGTTTACGAAATTTATCTGCTGCTTTCTTGTACCTTTCTTGAGCCGATTCCAGATTTTCCTTTAGAAGATCCATATTCTTCTGTAAAGACGTGATTCTTTCAGCCACTGCTGGTAAAGGCGTTTCTATGGGAAATCGTGGTAGAATGTTAGGATGATAACCTAGATTAGAGTAAAAAGGAGACTGTTTAGTGGAGGCACTCTGAGAGTTGTTATACGAGAACTCAGTTAATGGAAGTAGATCCACCCAATCATCCTGTAGGTGGCAGATAAAGCAGCGGAGATACTGCTCCAGGGTTTGATTGGTTCGTTCGGTCTGTCCATTAGTCTGGGATGAAAAGCAGAAGAAAGGTTTACTTTAATGTCCAATGCTGCACAGAAATTTTGCCAAAACCTAGAAGTGAATTGCACCCCTCGATCCGAAATAACCTCATCCGGTACTCCATGTAAGCGAAACACATCTTTAATCATCAAATCTGATGTCTGTTTTGCAGTGGGTAAGCCGACACAAGGGATAAAATGAGCTGCCTTTGTTAGACGGTCAACCACCACTAAAATGGTGTTCTTTCCCTGAGAGGTTGGTAACTCCACAATGAAGTCCATAGAAATGGATCCCCACGGGCGGGACGGGGTGGGAAGAGGCTGTAACAGACCAGTTGGTGAGGAGCGAGGTGTTTTGCATCTTGCACAGACCTCACATGAAGTGACATAATTCAAAACATCCTTCCTGCAAGTGGGCCACCAAAAGAAACGAGAAAGAAATTCCTGTGTCTTTAGAATTCCTCTATGCCCAGCTATCTTGGAATCGTGAATGAGTTGCAATACTCTCAATCTGACTGTTTCAGGAATATACAGGCGTTGTCCCTGAATCCACACACCATTCTTAAAGACAAGACTTACGTCCCTTGGGGGTTGTGCCAAAAAGGAATCCGCATGGTATGCTTCCTTGATGTCCTTAAGTAGGTCTTGATTATGAATTACTCCTAGGAATCTAGAGTCAGGAAGAATAGTCTTAGGAGGAGTAATTGGACGTGTCTCTGCTGAGTAAATCCTAGAGAGTGCATCAGCCTTTCCATTGCGCGATCCTGGTCTATAAGAAATGATAAAATTAAATTGGTTTAAGAAAAGATTCCAGCGAGCCTGGCGAGGAGTCAGACACTTAGCCGACCTGATAAACTCAAGGTTACGATGGTCTGTCAAGACGACTATTTGCTGTGCAGCTCCCTGAAGAAGGTGTCTCCATTCTTTGAAGGCGGCAATAATGGCCAACAACTCTCTATTGCCCACATCGTAGTTCCTCTCAGCCGAAGACAACTGCTGGGAAAAGAAGGCACAGGGATGCAAGACATTCTTCTCACCTGTTCTCTGAGAGAGTATAGCTCCAACGGCACAGTCTGAAGCATCCACCTCTATTATGAAGGCAAGCTCGGGGTTGGGATGTACTAAGCTTGGTGAAGTGGTAAATTTATCTTTTAGACGGGAAAATGCTTCCTGGGCTTGGGGAGTCCAGGAGAACCTAGACTCTTTCCGTGTAAGTTGAGTGATAGGTGACACTACCTCAGAGAAATTTCTAATGAAACGTCTATAGAAGTTGGCAAACCCGATGAAGCGCTGTACCTCCTTCACATTTCTAGGACTTGGCCAATCCTTGATGGCTTGGGTTTTGCTTCCATCCATACTAATTCCTTGTGTAGACAGTACATACCCCAGAAATTGAATTTCGGTCTTATGGAATTCACACTTTTCAAGTTTGATGTAAAGATGATTTTGTCTTAGACGTTCCAAGACCATTCTCACATGTCTATGATGTTCCTCTGTGGAGTTAGAAAAAATTAGAATATCATCCAAATAAATTACCACGAATGTATCTAGGAGATCCCTGAAGATGTCATTCACCAAGTGTTGGAAAGTGGCTGGGGCGGTACTCAGACCAAAAGGCATAACTAAATATTCAAAGTGTCCATAGCGTGACCTGAATGCAGTCTTCCATTCATCCCCAGGTCTAATACGGACTAAGTTATAGGCCCCACGAAGATCTAGTTTAGAAAAAATTTTGGCATGTCGCACTCTCTCCAATAACTCTGGGATTAAAGGCAATGGATAACGGTTTCTAATAGTAACCTTATTGAGTTCCCTATAGTCTACGCATGGTCTCAGAGATCCATCTTTCTTCTTTACAAAGAAGATGGGTGCACCTGCAGGAGATGAAGAGGGGCGTATGAAGCCCTTGGCTAGATTTTCGTCTATGTAATCCTTTAAAGCCTTTAGCTCGGGCCCCGCCAGGGGGTAGATCTTACCAAAAGGTATCTCTGCTCCAGGCAATAATTCAATTGGACAATCATATGGACGGTGAGGAGGAAGCTGGTCAGCGTTCTTCTTGTCACATAAATCCACATAGTCCTGATATACAGCTGGTAGTTCAGGGACTGACATGATTCCTTTAGGAACAGAGCAAGCTGAAACTTTTGGACTCATCTGTCTCTCTGGAAAGTGTAATTCCTTGGTCTCCCAGTTAATGGTAGGATTCTGAGCCTGCAGCCATGGTAGCCCTAGAATAATGGGAAAGTGGGGAGAAGAGATAAGCATAAAGGACAGTTTCTCTTGATGATCTTTACCCATAAGAACCTTTAAAGGCTCTGTTTCCTGATCCACTGGTCCAGAGGTCAGCAGGGAGCCATCCACAGTTTCCATCTGTACTGGAGTAGCCTTCTTCACTGAACGTATTCCCTGTTTCAGAGCAAAGGAGACATCCATAAAATTTCCACTTGCTCCTGAGTCGATCATAGCAGAGCTAGACACCCAGGCTGAGTCAACCCAGAGTTTGATGGAAAGAAAGCAATGAGAATTGTTTTTCTTACAACTCAGCTGGGACACCGCTGAGGAAACTTGAAAAATGGCAGCGTTTACACAGTCAACGTCCTCAGAGGTAACGGAGTTTAAGTCCGAGAAATCAAGATCTGTTGCTGCAGATCTCTCTGGAGCCTGAGGCTCGGACCTGACAGATCCCCTCTCGCAACACTCACAATGAATGAGTGCTGCAGTAGTCTTACGAGAACGGCTGGGGCAGTTTATAATGAAGTGCCCTGACTTACCACAATAGAAGCATAGATTCTCCTTAAAACGATGTTCCTTGCGTACATCACTAACCCGTCGTTGTAAAGAGTCTACCTGCATGGGTTCAGGTTCAGGTTCCCGTGTAATCCTACTCAAAGGTTCCTTAGCTGGAGAGGAAGGTAGGAAAAGGTTAGTACGATTGCTTTCGAACCATCTCTCTTGCCTGCGTTCAGTCAGACGAGTATCAATACGGATGCAGTAGTTAATAAAGTCACCTAACGCAGTGGGAGGGTCGGCACGAGCAAGTTCATCCTTAATCAGTGGAGATAACCCCTTTCGAAAAATAGATTTTTTTGGCAGAACTGTCCCAGGTGGTATCAAGGGCCCATCTCCTGAAATCCAAGGCATATTCAGCTACCGAGTGCTTACCTTGGCGCAAAGCTAACATGGCTGCTTCAGCTGTTGCACCTCGATTGGGGTCATCAAACACCTGCCCCATGGCTGAAATAAAATCATCAAGGTGATTCAAACAATCATCCTCAGTCTCAATCAGAGGGTTTGCCCACATCAAAGCCTTGTTGGTAAGCAACATAATTATAGTAAGCACCTTAGATCGTTCAGTGGGAAATTGTGAAGCATGTGCAGAAAAAAAAAGATTGCATTGATTAATAAATCCCCTGAATTTCTCACGTTCACCGCCAAAACTAAAAGGGGGCAACTTGGGAATCCCAGCACTCGGGGCTACGGCAGGAGCCTGGACTCGCCCCTCTAGAACCTCAATCCTGGCTCGCAAATCCTGGGTAGTCTGTCCAAACACTTGCATATTGTGATTATTGAGGTCCTGTAGATTTGTAAAACGGGTCTTTATATTCTGCAAATCTGCAAGGATATTATCAGTCACTCCGCAAAGTTCCTTTATGCGGGCCTCCATTTTCCAGATCTTTTAAGACAGGATTACTGGAAGAAGAGGAGAAAAAAAAACAATAGTGTTCACCTGTGGCAACACTGCAGAGAGAAAAAAAAATTAAGGGAACTGCTCACCTGGAATGGTTGTGAGAAGCCACAACCACTATTATCACAGAAAGTTTCAACCAGACATCTGATATCCAGAGTTACAGCAGACAAAAAAGAGAAAAGAGGAAAAAAAAAAAACAATAGTGTTTACCTGTGATAACACTGCAGAAAGAAAAAACTTAAGGGAATTGCTCACCTGGAATGGTTGTGAGAAGTCACAACCACTGTCATCACAGAAAGTACAACCGGACATCCGATATCCACAGTTACAGCAGACACAGCCTTTCCAGACCCAGCAGACACTAACGTTTTGGCTTCAGAATCTTGTAATGTAGTACAGTTCATATAGCGTCTTGTGCTTGGGTGCGATGAACATACATGAGACACAGGTTTGATATAAAAAAGTCCTGTATTACTTCATACAAGTTGGCAGAAATAGTCACACAGTTTGCAGACACAGAAGCAGGAGACACAGCAGGCCAGAGTAAACTAAGCTCAGCAAATCACTCTCCAACACAGATTCAGGATCTTCTTCTCTGTTACCATAAGTCCATGCAAACGTGGGTCTTTCAAAGAGCAGGGTTCAGAGTCCACAAGTTCTTCAGAGTTCCTCAGTAGGAATAGCTGGAGTACAAGGTCCAAGGCTTACAGGAGTCAAGTCACAGGTTCACTGCAGGCTAGATTCTGAAGCACTGATTGCTCAGCTGTGGCTGCTTAAGAAGCAAAGGAGAGAATCAGGGCGGGAACATGCAAGCTGGAAACTCCATTTTGACTGAGGGCAAGATAGCTACAGAAAGACAGAAAGTAAAATGGCTGACGAACAAACTGAGTTTCAGGAATATATACATAGAACCTTACAGTAGTCCTTCAAAGCTTTCAGCTCGGGCCCCGCTAGGGGGTAGATCTTACCAAAAGGTATCTCGGCTCCAGGCAATAATTCGATTGGACAATCATATGGACGGTGAGGAGGAAGCTGATCAGCGTTCTTCTTGTCACATAAATCCACATAGTCCTGGTATACAGCTGGTAGTTCAGGGACTGACATGGTTCCTTTAGGAACAGAGCAAGCTGAAACTCCTTGACTCATCTGTTTCTCCGGAAAGTGTAATTCTTTGGTCTCCCAGTTAATCGTAGGATTCTGCGCCTGCAGCCATGGTAGCCCTAGAATAATGGGAAAGTGGGGAGAAGAGATAAGCATAAAAGACATTTTCTCCTGATGATCTTTACCCATAAGGACCCTCAAAGGCTCTGTTTCCTGATCCACTGGTCCAGAGGTCAGCAGGGAGCCATCCACAGTCTCCATCTGTACTGGAGTAGCCTTCTTCACTGAACGTATCCCCTGTTTCAGAGCAAAGGAGATATCCATAAAATTTCCACTTGCTCCTGAGTCGATCATAGCAGAGCTAGACACCCAGACTGAGTCCACCCAGAGTTTGATGGAAAGGAAGCAATGAGAATTATTTCTTTTACAACTCAGCTGGGACACCGCTGAGGAAACTTGAAAAATTGCAGCGTTTATACCGTCATTGTCCCCAGAACTAACAGAGTTTAAGTCCGAAAAATCAAGATCTCTTGCAGCAGATCTCTCTGGAGTCTAAGGCTCGGACATGACAGAGCTCCTCTCGCAACACTCACAGTGAATGACTGCTGCAGTAGTCTTACGAGAACGGCTGGGGCAGTTTATAATGAAGTGCCCTGACTTACCACAGTAAAAACATAGATTTTCCTTTATACGATGTTCTTTGCGTGCATCACTAACCCGTCTTTGTAAAGAGTCCACCTGCATGGGTTCAGGTTCTGGTTCCCTTGTGATCCTACTCAAAGGTTCCTTAGCTGAGGAGGGAGGTAGGAAAAGGTTAGTGCGATTATTTTCGAACCATCTCTCTTGTCTGCGTTCAGTCAGACGAGCATCAATACGGATACAATAGTTAATAAAGTCACCTAACGCAGTGGGAGGGTCGGCACGAGCAAGTTCATCCTTAATCAGTGGAGACAACCCTTTCCGAAAAATAGATTTTTTGGCGGAAGTGTCCCAAGTGGTATCAAGAGCCCATCTCCTGAAATCCAAGGCATATTCGGCTACTGAACGCTTACCTTGGCGCAAAGTTAACATGGCTGCTTCAGCTGTTGCACCTCGATTGGGGTCATCAAACACCTGCCCCATGGCTGAAATAAAAGCATCAAGGTGATTCAAACAATCATCCTCAGTCTCAATCAGAGGGTTTGCCCACATCAAAGTCTTATTGGTAAGCAACATGATTATAGTAAGCACTTTGGATCGTTCAGTGGGAAATTGTAAAGCATGTGCAGAGAAAAATAGATTGCATTGGTTAATAAATCCCCTGAATTTCTCACGTTCACCGCCAAAACGAAAAGGAGGTAACTTGGGGATCCCAGAACTCGGGGTTATGACAGGAGCCTGGACTCGTTCCTCTAGAGCCTCAATCCTGGCTCGTAATTCCTGAGTAGTTTGTCCAAACACTTGCAAATTATGATTAGTGAGGTCCTGTAGGCTTGCAAAACGGGTCTTTATAGTCTGTATATCTGCAAGGATTGTATCAGTCACTCCGCAAAGCTCCTTTATGCGGGCCTCCATCTTCCAGATCTTTTAAGGCAGAAGTGCTGGAAGGAGAAGAGGAAAGGAAAAAAAAAAAAAAACAATAGTGTTTACCTGTGGTAACACTCCAGAGTAACATTTAAGGGAATGCGCTCACCTGGAATGGTTGTGAGAAGTCACAACCACTGTCATCACAGAAGGTATTAAACGGACATCTGATATCCACAGTCACAGCAGACACGGCTTTCCCAGACCCAGCAGACACTAAACATTGGCTCCTGAATCTTGTCATGTATAGTGTACAGTTCCTATAGCGTCTTGTGCTTGGGTGCGCGGAAAACACAGGAGACACAGGTTGATATGAAATGACTTGTATTACTTCATACAAGCATGCAGAAAAGGTCACACAGTTTGCAGGAACAGAGGCAGGAGAACACAGCAGGCCAGAGTAACTTCAAGCTCTACAATAACTCTCCAAGCAGGTTCAGGATCTCTTCTCTGTACCGTAATTCCTCTGCAAACATGGATTCACCAGACAGCAGGTTTCCAAAGTCCAAAAGTGTTCCAAAGTTCCTCAGTAGGAAATAGCTGGAGTCCAAAATCCTAGGTTTCCAGGAGTCAGGTCACAGGCTGACTGAGGCTTGATTCAGGAGCACTGATTGTTCAGCTGAGGCTGCTTAAGAAGCAAGAGGGAGAGAATCAGGGCGGGAACATGAAAACTGGAAACTCCATATTAACTGAGGGCAAGAGCTGCAGAAAGACAGAAAGCAAAATGGCCGACGGAAAACTGAGTTTCAAGGAACATGTCAAAAGAGACAAAGAACCTTACATATATTGTCAGAAATTCCAAAAATGTGCAGTCCTTATGAAATGGAACGATGATGCCCTAGCGACTCTTTTTCGGAAAGGTCTGGCAGACACTGTAAATGATGTTATGGTGGGATTTCCACTCCCCTCCAGTCTCAATGACTCTATGTCATTAGCCATTCAAATTGACAGACGTTTACGTGAACGTAAAACTATGCGAGAGGCGGTGTTGCCTTTCGAACAAACCTCTGAGCTCATGCAGTGTGATAGGGTTGTTTCTAGGGCTCAATGTCGAGAATTTAGACGGCGTAATAAGTTGTGCTTCTTTTGTGGGAGTGCCTCCCATACTATTTCCGTCTCATTTGTTTTGGGCAATGTACAGCCTAAATTCCTTTTGATGATTACTTTGATCTGCTCCTTATCTTCATTTTCTGCTAAGGCTTTTGTTGATTCAGGAGCAGCCCTGAACCTGATGGATTTTGACTTTGCCAAACATTGTGGTTTTCCCATGGTACCCCTGCGGCTACTATTTCTTTGAGTAGTATTGATGCTACCCCTTTGGCAGAGAATAAACCCCAGTTTTGGACTCACGTGATAATGTGGGTAGCCCTGGACCACCAAGAGAATTGTAAATTTACATGACATTATTGTACTGGGTTTTCCTTGGTTGCAGACCCATAATCCTGTTCTGGATTGGAAGTCTTGGTGTCTGTGGTTAGTTGGGGTTGTCAATGTGCTCTTAGTGACACTCCTGTTTTCTCTACCTCTGCCCAGTCTCAGGATGTCCCTGATTATTTGGCTGATTTCTCTGATGTGTTTAGTGAGAATAAGTCTGTGTCTGTTAGGGTTCGAGTTCCCGCTGCTGCACAAGGGTAGTCTCGAACCAGTCCCACTGTGGTCCCCCATCCATCTCCGTCCGCAGTGGATCCTGCTCAGCTTAGACGTCGGTCCCAGCGTCTCGCCCAGTCTAACAGTGTGCAGAGGATTACTGCTGCCTCTCCAGGCTCTGCTATTGTGGCCAGTACTGGTTAGCGGCGAGCAGACGTCTTTAGGACAAAGTCCTTGTTTTCCCCTTCTGAGCATGCCCAGGGTGAGATCTCTCATTGGAGATCAGGGGTCACATGCTCAGGTACTGCAGCGGCTCCTATTGGTCCGCCAGGAAGGTCCTGTGACTACTGGTGTACTGGAACAGTTTCATTGGTCCTTGTTTTTGGCAGGTCCTGTAGCTGTTACTATAAAAGGGTGGCATGGCTGGGCCGCCATGCGTTAGTATCAATTGCATTATGTGCTATGCGCCAGTGTGATCATGTACGCATGTGGTTAGGGCTCAGCTGAAATAAGCCCTAGAATACCGGCACCTCCGGTGAGGAGATTTGGGTGCAAGTGGTTATGGCTTGGCTGAAATAAGCCCCTAGAATACCGGCTTCTCCGGTGAGGAGATTGCTTGATTGCGTTGCTGTCTACATGATCACGGACTGCTATCCGCACAGCAGTTATCTGTGTATCCATGTGAGTCACAGTCTTTTTCTCAGCGGCTCTGTGACGCAGCATGGTTCGCTTTATAACGCTGGTTCAGCGCCCTAGCGTTTTACTTTGCGGCTCACTGAAGCTAAGTGAGTTCGTACTTATCGACATATAGTGTTGTGGCATTCCCGTTAGCAGCCCCGGGGATTAACAGAGTTCGCACTTACTGCTACAGCGTGCTATGGCGTTTATTTTAGCGACTCTGCGGGATAACAGAGTTCGCTACTTTCGCCATCTTACTAGCAGCGGGCTTCGCCTGCACGGTGGACCCTGGGCTGCGAACGCACCTCTCTACAATATCTATTAGGTGCGTTTCGCAGACCCTAACAGAATACTAGCGCCAGGGTCTGGCTAGTAAAATGGCGGACGACCAGCGCCTACGGCAGTTCATCCAGCAGCTGGAGGGTAGATTGGCGGCTCTTGAGCGCACAACCTCAGCTGTGGATGTGACCGCAGTCGCTGTTCAGGCTGCTAGCACAGCGGCAGCCAGTTTGTCCTCCAGCACCTCTGCTCCGACCTTGTCCCATCTTCCACTTCCAGACAAGTTTTCTGGCGACGGCAAACATTGTCGGGGATTCGTGAGTCAGTGCTCTATACAACTCGAGCTTCTGGCCGCACGTTTTCCCACAGAGCGGTCACAAGTGGGTTTCATAGTGTCACTTCTGTCGGGCAGAGCTTTGGAATGGGCAACGCTGCTGTGGGAGCGTGACGATCACGTGGTGCGGAGTGTTCCTCGGTTTCTGGAGGCTCTTAAAAAGGTCTTTTTAGGCCCTCAGGTCACCCACGATTCAGCGCTCTGACTGCTGGCAATGTCACAGGGTTCGAGCTTGGTCAGTCAGTTTTCAGTCCAATTTCGAACTCTGGCCTCCGAGTTAGAGTGGCCGGATAAGGTCCTTATACCGGTATACTGGAGAGGTCTGGCTGACCATGTAAAGGACGCCTTGGCCACCAGGGAGATTCCTACCTCTCTGGAGAAGCTTATCTCCATATCTACCCGCATCGACCTTCGCTTTTACGAGCGGAGGATGGAGCGGGCCCAGTGTAGACGGAGGTTTCGGCTAGCTCCTACCTTTGCCAAACCTCTAGAATCTCCAATTCAGGCGCCAGACTCCCCGGAGGTCATGGAGGTTGTTCGAACGGGACCTAAGACTCGGCCCGTGGTTTGTAACAATTGTCAGCGGTTAGGACATTATGCCAATAGATGTCCCCAGCGATCGGGAACACGTTCGCGTCTAGTGACCATGGGAGGAGGTTCACTAGAGTCAGCAGCATTTGCCTCCAAGCTGTCCTTTAAAGGGACAATCTCTTTTGGTTCATCCACTCTAACAGTTGAGCTTTGTGTGGATTCTGGAGCAGAGGGGAACTTTATGTCCTCTGCTTTTGCTTTCCGTCACACAATACCTCAGGTGATGCTCGCCAAACCGGTGACTGTTCGCGTGGCGAATGGCTCCATACTGCCCTCACAGATCACACATCAGACAATCCCTCTCACATTAGCTATGTCTCCTTCCCATCAGGAGATTATTTCTTTCCTTGTCCTTCCTGAGGGTATAGATGAGGCTCTGCTGGGAGTACCATGGCTTCGTCTTCACTCCCCACATATTGAGTGGTCCTCTGGGAAGACACGGGGTTGGAGTGAGTCTTGTAGAGGTAAATGTGTGAGGGAGTGTGTTCAGGTTGCTACTACAGGGATACCCGCAGATCTCACTTCCCTGCCCAAGTGCTATTGGTCCTATGTAGACGAGTTCTCCAAAAAGGCTGCGGAGACGCTTCCGCCTCACTGCCCCTATGACTGTCCTATTGACCTCTTGCCTGGAGCAGAACCTCCCGGGTCAGGGTCTATCCTCTCTCTCTCCCGGAGACGGAGGCTATGTCCCAATACATTCAGGAAAATCTGGCAAGAGGGTTCATTAGGAAGTCAGTGTCACCTGCTGGGGCAGGGTTCTTCTTTGTGCAAAAGAAGAACGGAGAATTACGTCCCTGCATAGATTACAGGGGTCTTAACGCCATTACCGTTAAGAATAAATACCCCCTGCCTTTAATTTCTGAGCTCTTTGATAGGCTCCGGGGAGCAAGGGTATTTACCAAATTAGACCTGCGGGGTGCTTACGACCTGATTCGCATCCGCGAGGGGGACGAGTGGAAGACGGCTTTTAATACCAGGGATGGGCACTATGAATATCTGGTGATGCCCTTCGGGCTCTGTAATGCCCCAGCCGTTTTCCAAGACTTTGTTAATGACATCTTCCGGGATATGCTTTCCACCTCGGTCGTGGTCTATCTGGATGATATTCTCATCTTCTCTCCAGATATTGACTCCCACCGGAAAGATGTCTGCAGAGTCTTCGACCTCTTGCGGGCAAATTCCCTTTATGCAAAGTTAGAGAAATGCGTGTTTGAGCAGGAGTCTTTACCATTCCTGGGCTATATCATCTCCGCCCAGGGATTGGCTATGGATCCTGCCAAATTGCAAGCTGTGAAGGACTGGCAAGAACCCCATTCCCTTAAAGCGGTGCAGCGCTTCATGGGGTTCATTAATTATTATCGCCAGTTCATTCCCCATTTCTCAACTTTGGTAGCTCCCTTGGTAGCCCTCACCAAGAAGGGAGTAAATCCCAAATTGTGGTCTGAGGAAGTCTCCAAGGCTTTCATCTCAATTAAGTCTCAGTTTGCTAGCGCTCCCATTGTACGCCGCCCTGATGTTGATAAGACATTCATATTGGAGGTGGATGCCTCATCCGTTGGTGCTGGAGCAGTCCTCTTTCAAAAGGATGCTCAAGGTCGAAAGCATCCTTGCTTCTTCTTCTCCAAGACCTTCACACCAGTGGAGAAGAATTATTCCATCGGGTACAGGGAGTTGCTAGCAATGAAAATGGCTTTCTCTGAGTGGAGACATCTGTTGGAGGGGGCTCGCTTTCCCTTCCAAGTCTTCACCGACCCCAAGAATTTGGTATATCTTCAGACAGCCCAGCGGCTTAATTCTCGCCAGGCCAGATGGTCCTGTTCTTCTCCCGGTTTTATTTCACACTCCATTTCCTCTCGGGAGAGAAGAACATTCGTGCCGACGCTCTCTCTCGCTCTGTGGTGTCCTCTGAGGAGGAGGTGGAGGAGCCTCAGCTTATTGTCCCCACGGAGAGCCTGAGAACAGTGGCCCCAGTTTCGCTAGAGTCTGTGCCCCCGGGCAAGACTTTTGTGCCTACCAATTTGCGACCGGAGGTACTCTCTTGGGCACATTCGTCCAGGGTGGGTGGACACTTTGGGGCAAAGATGACATCTGAATTGCTGGCGAGGACATACTGGTGGCCGCATATTGTCCGTGATGTTGGGGACTATGTTCGGGCATGTGTCTCCTGCGCCAAGAATAAGTCTCCACGACAACGGCCAGCTGGGTTACTTTACCCTTTGCCGGTGGCAGACAGGCCCTGGGAGATGGTTGGGATGGACTTTGTGGTGGGCTTGCCCAAGTCTCGGGGTTGCACTATCATTTGGGTAATCACCGACCATTTTTCCAAAATGGTGCATCTGGTGCCGCTACAACGGTTACCTTCTGCACGGGCTCTGGCAGCGTTGTTCGTTAGGCACATCTTCCGTCTATACGGCATGCCGGACAAAATTGTCAGTGACCGAGGTCTCCAGTTTGCGTCTCGGTTCTGGAGAGAGCTTTGTCGTCTACTCAGTATTGAGTTAAATCTCTCTTCAGCGTACCATCCTGAGACGAATGGGTTGGTAGAGAGGGTCAACCAGACCTTGGTCACCTATCTACGACATTTTGTCTCAGCCAGGCAGGATGACTGGGCATCCTTGCTATCGTGGGCTGAGTTTGCATTAAACAATGCTGTGGCTGACTCCACCGGACAGACTCCATTCCTCCTAAACTACTGTCAGCATCCGTGGGTTCCGGTGCCCATGCCCGTGTCTTCCGCCGACTCCAGGGTGGCAGACTGGGCTGTGGAGGCACGGGACATTTGGGACCGTACCCAGGATGCCATTCAGGCATCCAAGGAGAGGATGAGGTCCTCCGCCAACGCACATCGGCGCCCCGCTCCAACATTTGCTCCTGGGGACTTGGTGTGGCTCTCCGCCTGTAACATTAGGCTGCGAGTTGAGTCCACTAAGTTGGCACCCTGCTACCTGGGTCCTTTCAAGGTCCTCGAGCAGGTTAACCCTGTGGTATACCATTTGGCTCTTCCACCACGCCTGGGTATCTCCGACACCTTTCACATATCCCTCCTGAAACCCGTGCTCATGTTCCGGTTTTCCCGAGTCATCTGCCGGGACATAGGGTTCGTCTACGGATGACCATGAGGTGAACGCCATCATAGGGTGTAAGGTGGTACAGGGAAAAAAGTTTTATTTGGTGGACTGGAGGTGCTATGGGCCTGAGGATAGGTCTTGGGAGGCTGCCGAGCATGTTCACGCTCCGCAGCTCATCGCTGCCTTTGAGCGCAGCGAGGCCCAGAGAAGGGGGGGCCCTAGGAGGGGGTAATGTTAGGGTTTGAGTTCCTGCTGCTGCACAAGGGAGTCTCAAACCAGTCCCGCTGCGGTCCCCCATCCATCTCCGTCCCCAGTGGATCCTGCTCAGCTTAGACGTTGGTCCCAGCGTCTCGCCCAGTCTAACAGTGTGCAGATGATTACTGCTGCCTCTCCAGGCTCTGCTATTGTGGCCAGTACTGGTTAGCGGCAAGCAGACGTCTTTAGGACAAAGTCCTTGTTTTCCCCTTCTGAGCATGCCCAGGGTGAGATCTCTCATTGGAGATCAGGGGTCACATGCTCAGGTACTGCAGCGGCTCCTATTGGTCCGCCAGGAAGGTCCTGTGACTACTGGTGTACTGGAACAGTTTCATTGGTCCTTGTTTCTGGCAGGTCCTGTAGCTGTTACTATAAAAGGGTAGCATGGCTGGGCTGCCTTGCGCTAGTATCAATTGCATTATGTGCTATGCGCCAGTGTGATCATGTATGCATGTGTTTAGGGCTTGGCTGAAATAAGCCCCTAGAATACCGGCACCTCCGGTGAGGAGATTTGGGTGCAAGTGGTTATGGCTTGGCTGAAATAAGCCCCTAGAATACCGGCTTCTCCGGTGAGGAGATTGCATGATTGCGTTGCTGTCTACATGATCACGGACTGCTATCCACACAGCAGTTATCTGTGTATCCCTGTGAGTCTAACAGGACACAGTCTTTTTCTCAGCGGCTCTGTGAACCAACAGGGTTCGCTTTATAACGCTGGTTCAGCGCCCTCGCGTTTTACTTTGCGGCTCACTGAAGCTAAGTGAGTTCACACTTATCGCCATATAGCGCTGTGGCATTCCCGTTAGCGGCTCTGGGTATTAACAGAGTTTGCACTTACTGCCACAGCGTGCTACGGCGTTTATTTTAGCGACTCTCTACAATAGCTATTAGGTGCGTTCCGCAGACCCTAACAGTGTCTTTGCCTCTTCACTTTGATATAGGAAAGATGTGTATCTTCGTACCGTGTTAGCCAGTAGATAGAAAAATATTTAGACTTGAGAGTCCTCAGTGGTTGATACCTTTTAATGGCTAACTGAAAAGATGGTAACAAATTGCAAGCTTTCGAGACTACTCAGGTCTCTTCATCAGGCAAAGACTAATACAACATCTGAAGAATCACATATTTATACACAAGAGGACACAGGAATAATGCAATAGGTAAGACAAGTGACGTGAAGCAGAACTGTCATTATGGCAGAGGGATGAACATAAATATTGGAACAGTTCATAGATAAGGAGTGAAAGTTTTATTACCCTCTGATTGGAGTCTGCTATTGTGTTTTGATACCCCTAGAAGGTCAGAGAAGCAGATTCCTTAATTGATGTACACAGACATGAATCCGTGTGATATATTCATTCCAGCACTAAGAGTGTCAAAGGTCATCATAAGTTTATATTCCCAAACCTTTCTATCTTTCTCAGATTTGAAGTTAGATTTTAATACAAGTATAATTCCATATCCATCATGCTATGACCGGGCATACAAAAGTGTTTTGCCACAGGTAAATCCATTCTTTTTTCTCTTATTGTGTGGCGATGAGAATTCATCCTTGCTCTCAGTTTTTGCCCAGTCTTCCCCACATACAGACCCCCAGTTGGACATTTCGTACAAATAATTAGGTACACCACATTAGATGTGATGCAGCTGAAAGTACCTGGGATCTTGTAGTCCTGATGGGAGTTGGGGATCTTTATCTTGTCTGTGGTCATTATAGATGCACAGGTTTTGCATTTCTTCTTGTTTCAAGGAAAGGTTCCTGCAGCTGTTGGGGAGGACAGGTAGCTTCTGACAATGATGCTTCTTAGATTTTGGGGCTGCCTAAAACATAGTAGTGGGGGGTCTGGAAATATGGATTGTAATCGGGCATCTTTTTGTAGTAAAGGTTGTAGTTTCCGTGCAGCTCCCCTTAGCATCTCCAGATTTGGATTGTAGGTGACCACTAGAGGCACCCGGTTATTTTCTTCTTTAGCTTTGTAATGTAGCAGGTGATTCCTTGATATTCTGGTGGCTCTTGTAATTTGGTTTTCAATTGTTCTTGGATGGTAGCCCTGGTTCAAAAAGGTCTTTCTGAGGCGAATAAGGTATTCATCTCTATCCATAGGGTTGGAACATATACGATTGTATCTGATGGCTTGGCTGTAGACAATAGAGTTTTTTTATGTGTTTTGGATGGAAACTGTCCCATTTAAGGTATGTTGGACGGTCGATTGGCTTCTGATACAGGGATGTCTCTATTTCATTGTTCTTTAGCTTAATGGTGGTGTCTAAAAAGTTTCAGTGCTGGAGTAGTTAAGTGTTAAGTTGATGGTGGGATAAAACTGGTTGAACTGTTCATGGAACGTCTTTAGCTGTTGTTCAGACTCCGTCCAGATGATTAAAAGGGGAGCTGCACGGAAACTACAACCTTTACTACAAAAAGATGCCCGATTACAATCCATATTTCCAGACCCCCCACTACTATGTTTTATGCAGCCCCCAAATCTAAGAAGCATCATTGTCAGAAGCTCACTGTCCTCCCCAACAGCTGCAGGAACCAGAAGAAATGCAAAACCTGTGCATCTATAATGACCACGGACAAGATAAAGATCCCCAACTCCCATCAGGACTACAAGATCCCAGGTACTTTCAGCTGCATCACATCTAATGTGGTGTACCTAATTATTTGTACGAAATGTCCAACTGGGGGTCTGTATGTGGGGGAGACCGGGCAATAACTGAGAACAAGGATGAATTCTCATCGCCACACAATAAGAGAAAAAAGAATGGATTTACCTGTGGCAAAACACTTTTGTATGCCCGGTCATAGCATGATGGATATGGAATTATACTTGTATTAAAATCTAACTTCAAATCTGAGAAAGATAGAAAGGTTTGGGAATATAAACTTATGATGACCTTTGACACTCTTTGTGCTGGAATGAATATATCACACGGATTCATGTCTGTGTACATTAATTAAGGAATCTGCTTCTCTGACCTTCTAGGGGCATCAAAACACAATAGCAGACTCCAATCAGAGGGTAATAAAACTTTCACTCCTTATCTATGAACTGTTCCAATATTTATGTTCATCCCTCTGCCATAATGACAGTTCTGCTTCACGTCACTTGTCTTACCTATTGCATTATTCCTGTGTCCTCTTGTGTATAAATATGTGATTCTTCAGATGTTGTATTAGTCTTTGCCTGATGAAGAGACCTGAGTAGTCTCGAAAGCTTGCAATTTGTTACCACCTTTTCAGTTAGCCATTAAAAGGTATCAACCACTGAGGACTCTCAAGTCTAAATATTTTTTTTGCCTCTTCACAGGAGTTATGATTGCGCGATCGAGTTAGTGCCCGGTTGTTAATTTCCCAAGGGTCGGCTCTTCAATTTATCTGTACCTAAACATGATGCTATGCGATCTTGTATCAAAGAGTCATTGGAGAAGAGTCATATCAGACCGTCCTCCTCACCTTTAGGTGTCGGTTTTTTCTTTGTGGCCAAGAAGGATGGCTCATTGAGGCCATGTATTGACTACAGTCTCCTTAATAAAATCACTGTTAAATATCAGTATCCGTTACCCCTGATTTCCAATTTATTCTCCAGAGTGAAAGGTGCTAGTTGGTTTACCATGCTTGACCTTAGAGGGGCGCATAATCTTATTCGCCTTAAGCACTGTGATGAATGGAAGACGGCGTTTAATACTCCTGAGGGGCATTTTGAGTACCTAGTGATGCCTTTTGGGCTAACTAATGCCCCTTCCGTCTTCCACTCTTTCATGAACGATATTTTCTGGGATGTTGTGGACAAGTTTTTGATTGTTTACTTGGACGATATTTTGATTTTTTTCCAATGACTGGGATTCTCATGTGGAACATGTTCGAACTGTATTCCAGATTTTGAAAGAAAATGCTTTGTATGTTAAGGGATCAAAGTGTCTCTTTGGCATACAAAAAATTTAGTTTTTGGGTTTCATTTTGACTCCGTCCGCTATTGAAATGGACCAGGTCAAGGTTCAGGCCGTTTATGATTGGGTTCAGCCCACTTCCTTGAAGGCTCTTCAGAAATTTTTGGGTTTTGCTAATTTTTACCGGAAATGTATAAGTAATTTTTGTGGTAGTGTGAAACCACTGACGGATTTGACCAAAAAGGGTGCTGATGTGGTGAATTGGTCTCCAGAGGCAGTTTCGGCATTTCAGGAGCTTAAGCGGAGATTCACTTCTGCGTCTGTTCTACGGCAACCTGATGTTTCTCTCCCATTTCAGTTAGAGATAGATGCTTCTGAGATTGGTGCAGGAGCCATTTTGTATCAAAGAGATCCGGTAACCTCTAAGATTAACCCTTGTGCCTTCTTTTGTCGAAAATTTTCCCCATCTGAACATAATTATGATGTGGGGAACCTGGAATTATTGGCTATGAAGTGGGCGTTTGAAGAGTGGAGACATTGGTTGGAGGGAGCCAAACATCAAGTTGTGGTCCTCACTGACCACAAGAACTTGATCTATCTCGAATCAGCCAAGCGATTGAATCCTATACAGACTAGGTGGGCCTTGTTTTTCACGCGTTTTAATTTTGTGGTCTCCTTTCTTCCGGGCACTAAGAATATGAAGGCGGATGCCCTCTCTAGGAGTCTCTTTGCGGATTCTCTTGATGTGACTGAGCCTACTACCATTCTAAATGAGGGTGTGGTTCTTTCCGCTATCTCACCCAATTTGAGACTTGCCCTGGAGGAATTTCAGGATAAACCTGAACGATGCCCTATGGGGAAATTGTATGTCCCCGACCAATGGAGGAGGAAAGTAATGTCTGAAATTCATTACTCCGCATTGGCTGGTCATCCCGGTATTTTTGGTACCAGAGATTTGGTGAGTCTATCTTTTTGGTGGCCTGCCTTATCTTGTGATGTCAGGAATTTTGTGCAGTCCTGTGGGACTTGTTCTCGGTCCAAACCCTGTTCTCGTTCTAGTGGATTGTTAGTGCCTCTGCCTGTGCCCAGGAGGCCATGGACCCATATCTCAATGGATTTTATTTCTGACCTCCCTGTCTCTCAGAGAATGACTGTTATCTGGGTGATCTGTGATAGATTTTCCAAGATGGTCCATCTTGTACCACTGCAAAAGTTGCCATCCTCTTCCGAGTTGGTGCCCTTGTTTTTTCAGCAGGTGGTTCATTTGCACGGCATTCCGGAGAACATTGTGTTTGACAGAGGAGTCCAATTTGTTTACAGATTTTGGAGAGCCTTTTGTTCTAAACTGGGAATTCAGTTGTCTTTCTCCTCTGCGCTTCACCCTCAGACCAATGGGCTGACTGAGAGAGCAAACCAGACTTTGGAAACTTATTTGAGATGTTTTGTGTCTGCTGATCAAGATGACTGGATCTCTTTTTTGCCCTTGGCTGAATTTGCTCTTAATAATAGGGCTAGTTCTGCCACTTTGATGTCCCCTTTTTTCTTCAACTTCGGGTTTCATCCTCGGTTTTTTTCAGGGCAGGTGGAGGCTTCTGCCTGTCCAGGTGTTGATTCTAAGGTAGAGAGAATGCAGCAGATTTGGAATCAAGTAGTGGATAAGTTGTCTCACTCTCAGGAGAGGGCCCAATGGTTTGCCAACCGGCATAGGACTGATGGTCCCATGTTAAAAGTAGGTGACATGGTTTGGTTGTCCTCAAAAAATATTCCTATGAAGGTTGCGTCTCCAAAATTTAAGCCAAGGTTTATTTGACTTTATAAGATTTTGGAAATCCTTAATCCCGTTTCTTTCTGTTTGGCTCTTTCAGGAATGTTCAAGATTCACAACGTCTTTTATAAATCTTTGTTGAAAAGGTTTGTTGAGCCTGTAGTTCCTATGGCTGGAGTATGAAGTAGAGAAGGTATTGGATTCTCATCTGACTAGATGGAGACTCCAGTACTTGGTCAAGTGGAAAGGTTATGGTCAGAAGAATAATTCTTGGGTGTTTGCTTCTGACATTCATGCCGAGAGATTGGTTCGCGCCTTTCACCGGGCCCATCCTGATTGGCCTGGTGGCTTAGGTGAGGGTTCGGTGACTCCTCCTCAAGGGGGGTACTGTTATGAACACTTTTAATCTGGCTTCTGAGTTTGGGCTCCCTCTGGTGGTTGCTGCTGGTAAGGAAGCTGCTCTAGCTAACAGAAGTCTATCGCTGATGACACTCAGATCTACCTCTCTGGCCCAGACATCACCTCTCTGCTATCCAGAATCCCGGAGTGTCTATCAGCCATATCCTCCTTCTTCTCCTCCCGCTTCCTCAAACTCAATGTGGACAAATCTGAACTCATAATCTTTCCCCCATCCCACAGATCTTCCTTACCTGACCTATCTATCACAATTAACGACATCACGCTTTCCCCCGTACCAGAAGTCCGCTGCCTCGGAGTAACCCTTGACTCTGCCCTGTCCTTCAAACCGCACATCCAAGCTCTTTCTACCTCCTGTCGCCTTCAGCTCAAAAATATTTCAAGAATCCGTCCTTTCCTCAACCCTCAATCTACTAAAATGATTGTGCACGCCCTCATCATCTCCCGCCTCGACTACTGCAACACCCTTTTCTCTGGCCTCCCTGCTAACACCCTCGCACCTCTCCAGTCCATCCTTAACTCTGCTGCACGACTAATTCACCTCTCTCCTCGCTACTCCTCCGCTTCTCCCCTCTGCAAATCTCTTCACTGGCTCCCATTCCCTCAGCGTATCCAGTTCAAATTACTAATACTGACCTACAAGGCCATCTATAATCTGTCTCCTCCTTATATCTCTGAACTAATCTCCCGATATCTTCCCTCACGTAATCTCCGATCCTCCCAAGACATCCTTCTCTCCTCCACACTTATTCGCTCCTCACCCAACCGCCTCCAAGACTTCTCCCGAATATCCCCCATCCTCTGGAATTCTTTGCCCCAACACGTCCGACTATCAAACACATTCGGATCCTTCAGACGGAACCTGAAAACCCATCTCTTCAGGAAAGCCTACAGCCTGCAATGACCCTGCTACCTCCTCACCACTACCGGAGATATTGCCTCAACCAACACCGGAACTGCTGCAACCCCCCGACCTACTGTCTCCTGCCTCACAATCCTGTAGAATGTAAGCCCGAAAGGGCAGGGTCCTCTCCCCTCTGTATCAGTCTGTCATTGTTAGTTTGTTTACTGTAAGTGATACCTGTAATTTGTATGTAACCCCTTCTCATGTACAGCACCATGGAATCAATGGTGCTATAGAAATAAATAATAATAATAATAATAATAATATCACCTGAGGGGGATGATTGGAGATCAAGTATTACTGACTGGGGGATTTAAGTGAGCATCCTTCCCATGATTCTTGCCGGTGATTTGTTTTCTTCCTGAGCCATTTGGAAGTCAGCTTGCTCCCTGCTGTGTCCTGCATCTTTCAGATAAGTTATTTTTCTGTTTATTTCTGTGGCATTTGTTTACCTTTTGCTTTTCTCAGTTTTCTGCCTTGCTGGAGTTAGTTAAGCCAGGTTCCCTGCGGGGGGCCTGTGCTGGACTCTGTTTCTCATTTGCCACAGCTTATGTGTTTCTAGTTCCCTGCTATTTCAGTATCTGTTGATTTGCCTCCAGTTCACACCAGAGTTCTGATTTAGTGGGGGAGAGATCATGTGGCCTCAGTATTTTTGCATATCAGACGTGTTGGAATTTTTCTTAGGGTTTTTGTGGGATTGCAGACAGTATTCTTTCCTGTCCGGTTCTATCCAGACAGCCCTAGCATTTCCTTACTCTATTTTCTGCCTGTGTTTTGTGCCTCATCTGTCTCACCGGCAATATATGTTTGGGGGCTATCTATTCCTTTGGGGCTCTACTCTGGGGCAGTTTAGCTTTCCCCTTTCTCTCTTTAGGCTTAGTTAACTCTTTGGCTGGGCATCGTAGGTACGTCCCACGGCTAATTCTAGTTGTGTTGTCAGTTTAGGGGTCTGCAATCCGCTAAGTTACCAACCTCTCTGGGTATCTGGTTGCCTAGCCTATTTCCCTATTATCCTCCTCGGTTACCGAATCATAGCAAAAGTGTATCGCAGTGTGGGGTGCACGCAGTCATCGCATAAGCAAAGCATCTCAGAAGGTAAGCATCATGTAAATGGCAGTTATCCATGGCAAGGAATTAACATTCATCTTTTCTCTTCATACAGATATGCACTCCATTCATTGTTAGCAAGCAGCTAAGGGGAGCTCGCAGTCATCCCATAAGCAAAGCATCACAGAAGCTAAGCATCATGTAAATGGCAGTTATCTATGGCAGTTGCTAAGCATCATGTAAATGGCAGTTATCCATGGCAGTTGCTAAGCATCACGTAAATGGCAGTTATCCATGGCAGTTAATCAGGACAGGAATCAGGTAACCCACACTTTGCTTCCCCTTTTAACCATGTGCTTTATTTCTCTCCTCCTGTGTTCCCTTGCCATCCACATTCACCGCCCCATCCCTCCTCCGTCACGACTCATACACATCAGCCCCTCTATACCTCTCCCATGTACATCTCCCATGCACTCCTCACCTTCCTGGAAAAACGTCAGCCCATCTTGCCCAAACACATCGCAGAAAAAAACTACTTACAATTCCAACAACTACTTGCTCTTTATCTTCCTACTCCTACTGATTGCAGGGGACATCTCCCCCAACCCTGGTCCACCATCCCCCTACTTCAAACCCTACCCTACCTCATATCGAAACCATAATAATCTTATTAATATTACTTGCACTCCCTCATCTCCTTCTTTTAATTGTGCCCTCTGGAATCCACGTTCTGTATGTAATAAGCTTCCCTTCCTGCACAACTACTTTCTGAACAACTCTCTTAATCTGTTGGCCCTCACTGAAACTTGGATTCAGGATTCTGACACGGTCTCCCCTGCTGCCATTTCCTATGGTGGCTTACAGTTCTCCCAGTTCTCCCAGTTCTTAATTTAGGATAAATCTATCCTGCAGTGTTTGCTGCTGCTGTTCCCAATCTTAGACTAAATGTCTTTTTGAGCACTCAAAATGAAATGAGGACTGTCCACACAGAAGTGTCAGTATAACAGTTCGTCAAGACCAACAGTTTATTATTCATTCAAGGTTTTAAACGTTTACAAAAAGGGGCTGGTTAGTCAATTAATATACAATTAAAAGCTGCTAGATTATTGGCTGTTTAAAGCCCCCGTCTCACACAGCGATCTCGCTAGCGAGATCGCTGCGGAGTCACTAGTTTTGTGACGCAGCAGCGATCTCCCCAGCGATATCGCTGTGTGTGACATTCAGCGACGATCAGCCCCCCTGCCGGGTATCGCTGATCGTCGCTGAATGTCCTGGACATTTTTTTGATCGCTGGTCTCCCGCTGACAGGCATGCATCGCTGCGTGTGACAGGCGGGAGACCAGCGATCCGCTGGTAACCAAGGTACACAGCGGGTTTCCAGGCGCGGGGCTGTGCCTAGAAACCCGCTGTGTACCTTGGATACCAGCACCCTGATGCAGGGAGCTGGTAACCAAGGTACACAGCGGGTTTCCAGGCACCGCGCAGCGCCTGGAAACCCGATGTGTACCTTGGTTACCAGCTCCCTGCATCAGGGCGCTGTTATCCAACGTACACTGCGGGTAACTAAGCGATGTTACCCAGCAGTGTGGCTGTGCTGATCGCTGCCTGAGCTGCCTGTTTGGCAGCTCAGCAGCGATCATGTAGCGATACACCAGCGATCTTGATCGTTGTCGGGATCACTGGTGTATCGCTATGTGAGACCCAGGCTTTAGTGTAAGTATGATAATTATGATAATTATGATAAAAGGGCTGAAGTGGCAGATTTATTGTTCTTTGCCCCAGTTTTCCTACGTGACTAGTAAAGAAAATAATAGATATCTATCCAGACCTTCTGTCTTTGTTTCCCTTTTGTGTCCTTGGTAAAAAGTCCCTATGAGCTATCTTTTGTAGCAGCCTGACTTATATTGGCCAGGGGTCATGTCTTAAGAAGCTGATTATAGCTAGCATCAGCTTTTTCATAGATATGTGTGAGCACAGAATTTTTAGCAAGTGAGATCTATCTGAATGTAAATGCATATACATATACATTGAATATATGGAATACATATATATTTCCATGACAGTCCCCCCTTAGATACCACTTGCCCTAAAACCTGCTCCTGTCCCAAAGCGCTGCAACTCTTTTGTGCTGCCGGCGGGTTGAGACATGCCTAATACATGCCTCCCCCACCGATACAGGCTTTTCGCAAATGGGCGGTCAGGAGGACTGTCCCTGTCGGGGGTTTATCACAATCATAGTCTCATAGTTGATAGGATGTTCCATCAAGGATGTGTATTCTCCGTCAGGAAGTAGTTCGGAGATCTGGTCAGGCCAGGCAGTTCAATCCGGACTGGTGCGAGGTCCAAGATGAGGAGTGGCATCAAATTGGTTGTCTCTTGAACAGTTATTTCCATTATCCTGCGGATACAAGGGATTACACAGCAACCAGTAATTAATACAAAAATGAGGACCCCCATAATGGCTGTCCCAACCTGCGCCAACATTTTCTGCCACCCACTCATCCACCCAAAGTATCGATCCCATGGGTCAGTGACACCTGAGTTCCGTTTCAGTTCCTCTGATAACTCAGTAAGTTTCTGTATTGCCACTGTGACTTTACCATTTGGGCCAGTGTTGTCTGGGATATAGGTGCAACAGGTGTCTTTGATCATTTTACAAACACCTCCTTTCTCAGCTAGAATCATATCCAAAGCCATTCTATTCTGGAATGCCATAATGGAAGTGGGGCCTAACTGTGCTGCCAAACCTTTCACAGCATCTAGGGTGAAGTTAGAAAATCTCTGCTGGTTATAATAGATGTAATTTATCCAATCAACATTTTTGTTTATAGTTACTAGTGGTAATAGTGACTCAAATCCGGCTTTAACTTGGTCTCTGGCCTTGAACTCATCAGGTACCCCCCTTGGCACACCTATGGCATCTATATAGACATGCGGGTCAAAACTGCCTTTAGGAGCATTTTCTCTTTTGGATCTATTGGGTGAAAGGTCATGGGTGTAGGGAAGAAGATGGAATGGCATTTTGACTTTTGCCAGGGCACATTGGCCTACCCAAACACCTTGTAGTCTACTACGTATTTTCATATCTCCACAGATCCAATATATATCTCCCAGGGAAACCACATGATTAATCAAATTAGCAGTGGTGGTACTGTACTCTGAGCAAAACCCCTGAGGGAAATTTCTTACATTCCTGCCTGTCCCAGTTCGTGTGTAACAGGTGTAATTACCAGGGTAGATTGTTATTCCTGTTCCCGGGGGTGTGTCTTTTGTCATGAGTGGGTATCTGGCCTTCCAGTTTTCACAGGATGATGAGTCGGATGAGTTGGTATATATACTCAGGAAACAGGCCTGTTGGGACTCTGGGATGTCAAGTGGCACTGTGCCTAAATGGGGTCTGGCACTAGCACATGCATAACAGCCACTCATATTATGTTGTCGGGCTGTGTATTTCACCCTTTCTAGCCAGTAATTGGTTTCGGCATGCCCTGTTTCTGCTGCAAGTATTTCCTCATGGATTGGGTCTGTCAGCACTGTCATGTTGTGGGGGATGTGTGAAGGTTTTTTTGGTCTGTTGGCTATGTCTGCCAGCTTGAATTTTCCCCAATACAGTACAGCAGGGCGGCGTCTATCTGTTGACCAGGTGCTACTTAAGATGTATGTACCAGCTTCGCCTGGGGATGGGTTATTGATGGTAAGTATGAGAAGATTACATTTACCCTTAGTGGTGCATCCTCTCAAAATGTTTGCTTTGTAAGGGTCATACGGTCAATCAGTGATTTGCCATTGCGGTCTTTTCTGTCTGCGGCTGTCTTAGGTTTGTATCCCCAACTTTGTCCAGTGTTCCATGCTGCAGCTCCCCATTGATCACATTGGTCTCCCCATTGATCATCCACAACACAAATATACTGATTCCCATCTCCCAGTCTGTCCAGCAGTGCGGGTGAGCAGTATACAACATAACAGTAATCAAACACGTATGTGACTATATGGGATGCTGTGTCATACCAGAAAATTGTGTAATCACCATCTTTGGTGATATCCCCTCCCATGTGTCGTGCTCCTCCCACCCCCAGGAACTGTATCACACAGAGAATATAGAAAATCATTCTGGCTTGAGTGTCTCTTCTGGTATGGGAGCCTTCTTGCAGTATGATGCGTGGATCCAAGGGGGTCTTCCCTCGAGTTTCACAGAGGTTGGTGTTGTCAACAGCACTTGGAAGGGACCGTCAAATCTGGGGTCGAGCGTTCTCCTTATGAACTTCTTCACCAACACCCAGTCTCCTGGCTTCAGGGAGTGCGTACCGGGTACCTTCAGTGGATCTGGTAATGAAGAGAAAACTCGAGAATGGACATCAGCAAGTTTTTTGGTCAATTTGATCACATAAGCAGACAGGGTATCATACTGCATGGTCAGTTGCTGAGGGAAAAATGCTCCTAACCTGGGGCTGGACCCAAACAGGATCTCATATGGTGACAGCTTTTCTGGGCCCCTGGGGGTGTGCCTCACGCTAAACAGTGCAATTGGGAGTGTCTCATGCCATGGTTTGCGTGTCTCTTGGGCAACTTTCAGCATCCTATTCTTAAGTGTTCCGTTCAGTCTTTCTACCTTCCCGCTGCTCTGGGGGTGGTAGGGAGTGTGTAGGCCTAGGTCTGACCCTACCGCTGACCAGATCTCTCGTGTCAGATTTGCGGTGAATGCGGGCCCCTGATCACTCTCTATCACTTCTGGAATCCCGTATCTGCACACTATCTCTGAGAGTAGCTTCTTTGCAGTAGTCTTTGCTGACTGGTTCCTCACTGGAAAAGCTTCTGGCCATCCGGAAAACACATCTATGACCACAAGGGCGTATTCGAATCCTCCACTTGGCGGCATCTGGATGTGGTCTTTCTGGATCCTCTGGAAAGGGTAGAGTGGTCTGACCAGATGATGTGGGGGGACCTTCTCCATGCGTCCAGGGTTGCATTTGCCGCAGGTCAGACAGCTGCTGGTGAATTTGGCTGTTAGGGTGGAGATCCCTGGAGCGAACCAGTAAGCACCAATCAGATCATTCATCTGTGTCTTTGATCTGTGGGTGGGTCCATGCGCCCATTGAACCACCACAGGGTACATACTTCGCAGTAGGCAGGGTTTAAAGTCCATTGCGTATACCCTGCCTTCCTCGTGTGTTGCTCCTTTTTTCATCCAGCTTTCCTTCTCTTCCCTTGGGGCCTGGTCTTGTAATTTCTTGAACAGATCCCAGGATGTCATTTTGTCAGGATCCTTATCTTCAATTGCCATGTAGTAGCCGTCCGGCTCTACGACCTCTCCCGCTTCATGCTGTCTTCCTTTGGCTGCCATGTCCGCCATGTTGTTGCCTCGTGCTTCTTCTGTATTCAGTTTCCCATGCGCCTTGACTTTCAAAACTGTCACCATTTTTGGAAGTTGGAGTGCATCCAGTAGGTCCTTGATGGCTCCTTGATGCTTCACGATTGTACCACTTGCTGTGATGAAGTCCCTTGCAGCCCAGATGGGCCCAAAATCGTGTGCTATGCCATGCGAGTACCTGGAGTCGGTGTATATATTTGCAGTCTTGCCTTCTGCCATCCGGCAGGCCGTTATCAGAGCTATCAGTTCTGCTTCTTGGGCTGACACGCTAGGCGGCAAACTTCTGGACCACAGGATTTCTTGATTGCTGGTCACTGCACTTCTGGTGTGGAATCTTCCTTCATCATCTGTGAATCTGGAGCCATCTACGTAGAGGATCAATTCTACGTTGGTCAGTGGCTCGTCCGCCACATTGGGCAGTCCTGCTGTTTCCTGTTGCATGATGCTGAAACAATCATGAAACAGTCCGGAGCAAATCCAGATCCTTGTGAAAGGTATCTTGCAGACTTTGTTCTGAAGGGTCCATGTCCATATCCCCCCTTGGGAGCGGGAGTAGAGTGGCCGGATTTAGGACTGTACATCTGGAGATGGTGACATTGTCAGGCAAAAGCAGAGAGCACTGGAGGCGAAGATGCCTGGCGGTGGAGAGGTGCTTCGGCTGAGTTTGGTTGAGAATTGCTGAGATGTCGTGTGGAGCGAGAATTTCCAGAGGATGTCCAAGAATTATGTCAGCCGTCTTGTCCAAGAGGGCGTGTGCTGAAAATACTGCTCTCATGCAGGAGGGTGCTCCTCTTGCGACTGGATCCAGGCGGGCTGAGAAGTAGCCCAAAGGCCTCTGTTTTCCCCCGTGAGTCTGTGTCAGAACACCAGTAGCATGACCTTCTTTCTCCATCAGGTAGAGTCGGAAGGGCTTCTCATAGTCAGGCAGGCCTAGCGCTGGCGCTGAGACTATGGAGTCTTTCAATTTCCTGAATGAGAGGAAAGCTGTATCTGACAGAAGGAACGGGTCTGCGTTGATGCAATCGTACAGAGGCTGCATTAGGACTGAGGCATCAGGGATCCAGGTCCTGCAATATGACACCAGACCAAGGAAGGCTTGCAGTGTCTTTGGCGTCGTAGGGGTGGCCATCTTCTCCACAGTGGCCTTCCGGTCATCTGTCAGGTGTTTCGTCTGGTGAGCAATACAGTGGCCCAGGAATGTAACTCACTTCTGACACCACTGGACTTTGTCCTTCGAGACCTTGCATTGCTGTTCCTCCAGGTAGAGTAGGAGAGAAACAGAGTGGACCGTGCAGGTATCAGCATCAGCTGCACAGAGGAGGAGGTCATCCACGTACTGCAGAAGTACGACTTCTGCATGGTCTGTGATCCAGTTGGCGAGGATGGTAGACATTGCCTTGGTGAACTGTGAAGGGCTGTTTTGAGCCCCTTGGGGCAACACTGTCCATGTGTACTGCACTCCTTGGTGCGTGAAGGCAAACAGGAACTGGTCATCTGGGTGGAGAGGAACACTGAAGAAGGCATTGGCCAGGTCAATCACGGTGAACACTGTTGCTGTGGCTGGCACATTGGAGTCTAGAGTGTGCGGATTTGGCACAATTGGGTTTTCAAATACTGTAGCTTCGTTCACAGCTCTTAGGTCATGTACCATTCTGTACTTGGCTGGTTCTCCTTTCACAGTCTTCTTCTTCACTGGGAAAAGCGGGGTGTTGCAAGGTGACGTGCAGGGAATAATGACACCTATTTCCAGGAAGACTTTCAGTTGATCAGAGACCGCTTGACTTTGGGCAATGGACAGAGGATACTGGGCCTTTAGAGGGTACGGTGTGCCTGGCTTGAGTGACACTCGGACTGGTGCCACTCGGAGTCTCCCCACATCCTGGGGTTCCTTAGACCATAGGTTTTCTGGTACTACGTCCAGTACCTCCTGGGGTAGGCCTGCAGTGGGTGTTTGAGGTTCCTGTAGGGCTGCCAGCATAATTGACTCTTCTTGGGTCAAAGGTGAAGAAAGCGTCACAGTCCCATCTTCTATGAACCCTATGGTTGCCTTCAGCTTCTGTAGCAGTTCTGCTCCCAGTAGGTTGAGGGGGCATGTCTTTGACACAACAAACTGGGATAGGACAGAGTGTCCTGGCTGAGTCCATACGCTCAGAGGCTTTGTGAGCTGGGAATGTCTGGCTTGACCATCAATCCCCACACAGGACACAGAGGAATCTGCCAGGCAGTTGGGGTTGGGGAGTTCCACATGTCTCATCACACTTCTGGCTGCACCAGTGTCCACAAGAAAAGATCTGACAATGCCATCCACTTTCAGGGTAATTTGAGGTATAGGTCCCACTGGTGGAGTTTTACAGGTTAGTAGCGTGGTGTCTTGCAGATCTGGCTTGCCCCTGTCCTATGGACGAGGTTCTTCTTTGCTCTCTTTGTTTTCTCCTTGGCTTGCTCCTCTGATCAATGTGGTGGGTCGTAGGGGTTCTCTGCAGCGGTTCCGGTAATGGCCAGGCTTGCCACAGTTGAAACACTTGACGGTTCTCCTGTCCTTGTAGCGTGGTTGCTCATCTTGGTCTGTGGCCACCATGAGGGGGGCTGTCTTCCGCACTCCTGGCTGGGATTCTATCCCTTTTGCGACTGTAAGCAGGGTGTCCATTGCTATTGACCTGTACTCAGGCCTAGCTACTATCAGTGGCTTTCTGATTGGTTCTTTCAGTCCATGCACAAAGGCCTGTGCCAACATTTGTCTGTGTATCTGATCATGAATAGTGAAGCCCAAATCTTGAAACACTTGCATCACTCTGCCATGGAACTTCTCCACAGACTCTGTCTTGTCTTGACTCATGTCATGTAGGCTGAGAGCTTGTCCTGCTAGTCTGCCTTTGGCCAACTCTCTGAGCTGCTCAATTAGCTTTGGTCCTGACTCCCAGGCGTGCACATCCAATCCTGCAGGAAGTTTGAAGTGTTCTTTCATGATAGGCCAGAATGCATCTCCTGCTTTTATTTCCATCACGGCCCAGAGATCATTCCAGGTTGCTGCATATGTACGCTGGTTCTGTTGCATTCTCCTGTAGAAGGGCATGGGGTGCATTTCTGGATCTGGCAGATTATTTAGAATACTGGTCACTTGACCAGGGGTAAAGTACACATAATGTAATGGTGGAGCCTCTATCTTCCCCTTCGCCTTAGGTGCATTTGGGTTCCTTTTCCTAGTACTGGGCAGCATATATGATGTTCCTTCGTCTTCATCTTCTGAGGAAGAGTTTTGATATTGTATGTGTGAGTCAAGCAGTGGATGGTATTGGGGTTTGGAAGATGGCTTTTTGCCTGAGGATGGTACCTTGTTTTGCTGAAGTTGCGCTGGATTAGGATTATAGTTCCATTGGGGTGTAAACGTTGACAGTTCTGTGCGATACCAATGTCCATCATCAGGGTCTGCAGCTTCTTCTTCTATCCTATTTCCCTGAGCTGTGGGCTCTGCTGACTGCGGTCTCTGGGGGCTACCTATGGGGTCTTTTGTGATGTATTGTGTAGGGAGGCCTTCACTTTCCTCTCCGGATACCATGAGTGGCAGTGGCTGGACTGTGATTGGGACATAGAACGTGCCTTGTGCTGTAAGCACTGGATACAAGGATACAACATTGCTCTGGTTGGTCGTTGGCCCAGCTGGTAACGAAGGAGGAAAAAGAGGAAAAGAAGGGAGGTGTGAGTGAGGAGCGGTGGGATGTGCCTGAGAGGAGGAGGAAGGAGGAGAGTGAGCACGAGCAGGAGGGTGTGGTGTGGGAGGAGAGAGGGAAGGTGTGAGTGAAGAGGGGTTTGTCTGAGAGGAAGAAGAGGAGGGAGAAGGGTGTGGCAGGAATGGAGGGAGAGAGGAGAGAGATGTGAAGTGGGAGGAGAGGGGAGTGAAAGGGAGGAAGAAGGAGGAGGGGAAAGAGACGGAGGAAGGAGGTGGTAAAGGAGGAGAAAGATCTTGCCCCCTTCATGCAGCCTGGGAGGGCATGGCTGGAGCAATGATGCCGTCTCCCAGTAGGGAGAGGCGGGGGGCACCGCATGCTGCACAAGTGTCCCTGTACCATGGATTCTGTTGAGAACAGACTGAACATGTCCAATATTTCCCCTCACCATGTGGGGGAGGTGCTGATGCCTTAGCATCTTTCCCTATCTTGTACACATAAAAATCATTTCCTGCCTTGTTCACATATCTTTCTGAACTTCCTAAGTGATGCAAGTTTACTGCCACCTTGTACCATGCATTTGCGTCAGTCAGTAACTTGGAATCTACTAACTTCCCTTTTCTATTCTTCAATACATCATGCCATTCCGCAGCTTGGAGTCTGCCCTTCTCATGGATTTCACACACTTTCATGAGCTGTCTGTAATTTTTTACATACTTTACACCTTCTTGTTCAGCCACTAGCTGGGGGGCAGTTTTCTCTCCAGGGAGCATAAGACCCTCCTGCTTGCCCATCTTGTTTCCCATTTTAAAAAGAAAAATCTTTCCAAAACAAAACTTCAACACGAAAGTATGATTAAAAAGGAAAAAGAAAACCCCTATAAAAAGATTTTAGCAAAAACTTCTAAGAAAAAAAAAGAATTAATAAAAATGAAAACTCCAAAAGCAAAAAGGTTTAAACAAAAGAGGAGAAAAACCTATTAATAATAAAGCTCTAAAAACAACAAAATTGGCAAGAGGGAAAAAGAAAAGAAAAAAAACCCTTGTTACTGAAACAGCTAATTAAAAACAGAAAAGAGGTGGAAAAACTGATTGTAAAATAATAAAAACAAAAAGAAAAATACTTTTTTTTTAAGACTTTTGTCTGGTAGCGTAAGCTTTATCCTCCCGCCCTCAGGAATGTCATCTCGCTGCTGCTCACACTTCCCTCCTCCCTTATATCTCTGCTTGCTGTGTCTACAGACACTGAAATCACGTATCAAAAAAAAGGTTATCCCTCAAGATAGAAAAAATGAATACAGTTCAGTCTGAATGCCTGAGAATTTTCACGCTACAGCCTGTATCTAAAAACTAGCTCAAAAAGATCAAAACCAGGAAACAGATGTGACAACGTGATTAGCAGAGGGGGGGGGTTTAGCCCGCTGCCTGCAGTGAGAAAGTTAGTGTCAGAGCGCACTCTGCTCTGAGTGTAAATTTAAAGCAGCAGTACTTGACACAAGACAGGACAAAATACAAATGGAAACAGACACCCAGGAGAATTCCGAATCCCTCTTTATTAACCTGTGACACGTACAAGCTGCTCTGGTAACTGATAACTCACCAATTGCACTGAGCACAAAGGTGCTCCAGGTCTATTACTCTGAAAACCGTCGCCCTGACCGGTACAACCGGTCACAGTAATCTGTAATAGCCTTAATCAAAATTCTCACCATCCACATCTGGTTTGACTGAGATAACCTCCATCCGATGCGTGGACGATTACTGTGAGGACTTATCCAATCAAAGCTCCTGCCCTTCACACCTGGATTGACTGGGATGACCTCCCTCCGATGTGTGAAGGATTACTGCAGAAACTTAACCAATTCAAAGCCCTCGCCCTTCACACCTGGATTGACTGGGATGACCTCCCTCTGATGTGTAAAGGATTACTGTGTGGACTTATCCAATCAAAGCTCCCGCCCTTCACACCTGGATTGACTGGGATGACCTCCCTCTGATGTGTAAAGGATTACTGTGCGGACTTATCCAATCAAAGCTCCCGCCCTTCACACCTGGATTGACTGGGATGACCTCCCTCCGATGTGTGAATGATTACTGTGGGAACTTATCCAGCAATTTGGTTTTCTGCTATACAGCTCCCAGAAATCAGCAAGCAAAACAGTCACCATTCCAACTTTCTCCCAGGATCACACAAAACATGAAACACATACACAGCACAGCAGCAAACAACTCAGCTTATATCCCAGGGCTTTTGGATAAGGGTATGGACTTTTTACACAACCTGGGAATGCGGTGATGACCACGTCCGACTGGCTAGAAGCGTAGGCTAGGATTAGGCACAGGGAACATTCAGGTAAGATGACAGAGTTTTCTTACCTTACTTATGGAGCTGCAGTCTCCGTCCCGTGGCCAAGGCCTGGGCCAACACCCTCGTCTCTTCGGTCGGCCGGGTCCTCGTGCGTTTCGTCCAATGCCCCGCGTGCAGGCGCCAGCTGTTATAGAAATTTAATTTAGGATAAATCTATCCTGCAGTGTTTGCTGCTGCTGTTCCCAATCTTAGACTAAATGTCTTTTTGAGCACTCAAAACGAAATGAGGACTGTCCACACAGAAGTGTCAGTATAACAGTTCGTCAAGACCAACAGTTTATTATTCATTCAAGGTTTTATACATTTACAAAAAGGGGCTGGTTAGTCAATTAACATACAATTAAAAGCTGCTAGATTATTGGCTGTTTTAGTGTAAGTATGATAATTATGATTATTATGATAAAAGGGCTGAAGTGGCAGATTTATTGTTCTTTGCCCCAGTTTTCCTACGTGACTAGTAAAGAAAATAATAGATATTTATCCAGACCTTCTGTCTTTGTTTCCCTTTTGTGTCCTTGGTAAAAAGTCCCTATGAGCTATCTTTTGTAGCAGCCTGACTTATGTTGGCCAGGGGTCATGTCTTAAGAAGCTGATTATAGCTAGCATCAGCTTTTTCATAGATATGTGTGAGCACAGGATTTTTAGCAAGTGAGATCTATCTGACTGTAAATGCATATACATATACCTTGAATATATGGAATACATATATATTTCCATGACAACGTAAATGGCAGTTATCCATGGCAGTTAATCAGGACAGAAATCAGGTAACCCACACTTTGCTTCCCCTTTTAACCATGTGCTTTATTTCTCTCCTCCTGTGTTCCCTTGCCATCCACATTCACCGCCCCATCCCCCCTCCATCACGACTCATACACATCAGCCCCTCTATACCTCTCCCATGTACAGCTCCCATGCACTCCTCACCTTCCTGAAAAACCTCAGCCCATCTTGCCCAAACACATCGCAGAAAAAAACTACTTACAATTCCAACAACTACTTGCTCTTTATCTTCCTACTCCTACTGATTGCAGGGGAGTAGGATGGTCCACCATCCCCCTACTTCAAACCCTACCTCATATCGAAACCATAATAATCTTATTAATATTACTTGCACTCCCTCATTTCCTTCTTTTAATTGTGCCTTCTGGAATCCAAGTTCTGTTTGTAACAAGCTTCCCTTCCTGCACAACTACTTTCTGAACAACTCTCTTAATCTGTTGGCCCTCACTGAAACTTGGATTCAGGATTCTGACACGGTCTCCCCTGCTGCCATTTCCTATGGTGGCTTACAGTTCTCCCATTCCCCGAGACTCACAAACAGACATGGTGGTGAAGTCGGCATACTCCTGTCCCCACAATGCACTTTCCAGGTCATCCCCCCAATTCCATCACTCTCATTCCTTTCTTTTGAGGTCCACACCATCAGGCTCTTCCGTCTCCTCTCCCTCAGAGTAGCGTTCATATATCGGCCCCCAGGCTTGCCCAACCAGTTCCTTGACCACTTCCCAGTCTGGCTGCCACACTTCATGTACTCAGAACTACCAACCCTTATCCTTGGAGACTTCAACATCCCCATTAACAGCCCTACTTCCACATCTGCATCTCAGCTTCTATCACTAATCACTTCTCTAGGCCTCTCACAACTTTCAACCTCTGAGACACACAACACCCTTGACCTGGTCTTTGTCCGGCTCTGTTCAATCTCCCACCTAAATAACTCACCGCTTCCACTCTCTGACCACAACATTCTGTCCTTCACGCTCACAAATCTTCGACCACCCCAGCGCACTCCTACCTACCATACATTCAGAAATCTACAAGCAATTAACCCTCAGACACTTTTAGACTCCCTACACTCATCACTGTCCCCAATCTCCTGTTTGTTTTTCCTGTCCTGATCTGGCTGTTCATCACTACAATGACACTCTTAGAAGCACCCTTGACCAAGTAGCGCCGCTCACCCTCAGAACTTCCAAACACACAGTAAAACAGCCCTGGCTCACATTGCAAACTCAACTTCTTCAGCGATGCTCTAGGAGTGCTGAACGCCTATGGAGAAAAACCCGCACACCAGAAGACTTCATCCAATTTAAATTTATGTTAAGAACTTATAACGTTGCCCTTCACCTCGCCAAACAGACCTACTTCACCAGCCTGATCTCCTCACTTGCCAACAACCCCAAGAAACTTTTTGACAGTTTTCACTCCCTCCTCAGGCCAAAAGCGCAAGCCCCTATCACAGACATTTGTGCTGATGACCTGGCCTCCCACTTTATAGAAAAAATAGATAATATCCGTCAGGAAATCTGCTCTCAACCACCAAGTGCTGTGACTCCCATCCCTCCCTGCATTTCCCCTGGCTCACTTTCCACATTTGATCCCATCACAGAAGAAGAAGTCTCCGGACTCCTCTCTTCCTCTCGTTCGACTACATGCACTACCGACCCCATTCCCTCACATCTCCTCCAGTCTTTCTCTCCAGTTGTCACAACTCACCTACCTATAATCTTTAATCTCTCACTCTCCTCTGGCATTTTACCATGCTTCTTCAAACACTCCATCGTTACTCCATTACTAAAGAAACCCTCTCTCGACCCTTCCTGCACAAACAACTACAGACCAGTCTCAAATCTCCCTTTCATCTCTAAACTTTTGGAGCGCCTAGTCTACTCCCCGCCTTACCCGTTACCTCTCCACTCAGCCCCTCCTAGACCCTTCACAGTCCGGCTTACTCCCCCTACATTCAACTGAAACTGCACTCATCAAAGTGACCAATGACCTTCTGACAGCAAAACGTAACGGTGACCACTCTCTGCTCATTCATCTCGACCTTTCTGTAGCTTTCGACATAGTTGACCACGTCTCCTACTCTCTAGGCTCCAGTCACTAGGCATTAAGGACACTGCTCTCTCCTGGTTCTCTTCCTATCTTTCTGACCGCTCCTTCAATGTTTTGTTCTCTGGCTCCACGTCATCTCCTCTTCCTCTCGCTGTCGGGGTACCTCAGGGCTCAGTCCTTGGCCCCCTTCTCTTCTCTCTCTACACGGCCCCAAGTGGACAGACCATCAGCAGATTTGGCTTTCAGTACCATCTTTAAGCTGATGACACACAACTATACACGTCATCCCCCGACCTTACTCCCGCTGTACTACAGAACGCCACTGACTGTCTGTCCACAGTCTCCAACATCATGTCCGCTCTCTATCTGAAACTCAACCTCTCCAAAACTGAACTTCTTCTGCTCCCATCTACTAACCTCCCTAAATTTGACATTTACCTCTCCGTGGGCGGCACCATAATAACACCCCGACAGCAGGCTCGCTGTCTGGGTGTTATGTTTGACATCAATCTCTCCTTCACCTCCAGTATACAATCTCTTGCCCGCTCTTGCTGCCTACACCTAAAGAACATTTCTAGAATCCGCCCTTTTATCACCATAGAAACAACAAAAACCCTCACTGTAGCATTGATCCACTCCTGCCTGGACTACTGCAACGCTCTATTAATTGGCCTCCCCGTTACTCGACTTTCCCCTCTCCAGTCCATACTTAATGCAGCAGCCAGGGTCATCCATCTGGCTAATCGGTACTCGGACGCGTCCGCTCTTTGCCAGTCCTTACATTGGCTGCCCATTCATTATAGGATCCAATTCAAAGTACTTGTTCTCACCCACAAAGCTCTCCACAGTGCAGCACCCACCTACATCTCCTCCCTCATTTCTATCTATCGGCCTAACCGACTGCTGCGCTCTGCAAACGACTTTCAACTAACCTCTGCACTAATCCGTACCTCCCACTCCAAGACTTCTCCCACGCTGTGCCGATCCTCTGGAATGCTCTACCCCAAGAAATTACGACTATCCACAATTTGCATTGTTTCAGGTGCTCCCTCAAAACACATTTGTTCAGAGCGGCCTATCACGTTCACTAATCTAAGTCATTCTATGTGTGTGTGTGTGTTGCCCATTCACTATCTCCATCCATCCCTCACTCCCTCAAGATGGCTGGACCATCATTGTAAATACACCATTGGATATACACACCTGTACATTGTATCTCCCCCACCTCATTGTAGATTGTAAGCTCTTATGAGCAGGGTCATCTTATTTGCTTTAATTATTGTATTGTTAACGTTGTTACTTATGACTTGTGTTTTGAAACTGTTAAACTGTAAAGCGCTGCGGAATATGTTGGTGCTACATAAAGATTATTATTATCAAAAAATATATATGCTTTATTGTTACAACCAAACATACAATTAAAAACACTTAAAAAACAACATGTGGAGCACACCCTGCCTCACAGGAATAATCCACCAAGAAAACAGTACTAAATGAAGATACAATATATATGACAAATACAGTATCAATAACTGAAAAGAACCAAAAAATTGTTGAACCTGTCAAAAAGCAAGTGCTAGGACTGTTTTCAGATATTAGTATAAGTTACATGGAGATTAAAAACAGGCAACTTCGCGTCCCCAATAATGCCTTATAGGTGTTGAACTATGCACCAAATTATGTTCATATAAGGATCCAGGTTGATTAGAACCAAAACCACCCACCAATTGTGCTATGAATACAAAAGCAGCGTAAAAGTGTGGCACTAGATATAAATAGTAGCAGAAAATATATGGTTAGCAATATCTGTAATACCAAAAGAAATTCAAAAGAAATACAAATGTGCCACATGGAAACCCTCAGGATAGTTCAGAGGTTGCTGCCAAATACATCTCATGGGTCCTAGGAGATATATAAATTCCTGTAAAATTGACCCATTGAGGAAAAGAGCTGGTAGTGTGAGAGGATAAAGGCGGGTGTGGGAAAACCCCACACGTATCGCTGCTGTGCAGCTTCATCAGGGTAATGATAGGAATGTGACAAATCCAATCTTTAAATAACAGCGTTAATCAATAGAGATAAGTTACCAGTGTGCTTAGACTGAAGTTTCAGAACCGTGGTGTCATGTATAGTGTACAGTTCCTATAGCGTCTTGTGCTTGGGTGCGAGGAAAACACAGGAGACATAGGTTGAAATGAAATGACTTGTATTACTTCATACAAGCATGCTGAAAAGTTCACACAGTTTGCAGGAACAGCGACAGGAGACACAGCAGGCCAGAGTAACTTCAAGCACTACAATAAATCTCCAAAGCAGGTTCAGGATCTCTTCTCTGTACCGTAATTCCTCTGCAAACATGGATTCACCAAACAGCAGGTTTCCAGAGTCCAAAAGTGTTCCAAGGTTCCTCAGTAGGGAATAGCTGGAGTACAAGTCCAAGGCTTCCAGGAGTCAGGTCACAGACTGACTGAGGCTTGATTCAGGAGCACTGATTGTTCAGCTGAGGCTGCTTAAGAAGCAAGAGGGAAGAATCAGGGCGGGAACATGAAAACTGGAAACTCCATATTAACTGAGGGCAAGAGCTGCAGAAAGACAGAAAGCAAAATGGCCGACGGAAAACTGAGTTTCAAGGAACATGTCAACAGAGGCAAAGAACCTTACATTACTCCCCCCTTAGGGACAACCTCCGGATGACCTCAGACCAGGCTTGTCAGGGTACCTCTGATGAAACTGGCGGAGCAGGCGAGGAGCATTTACATTATTGACTGGTTCCCATGAGTTGTCCTCCACTGGGTAGCCCTGCCATTTAATCAAATATTGCAACTGATTTCTGTACAACCTGGAATCTAGAATCCTTTCCACCATAAATTCTTCCTGACCATCGACTAGCACTGGGTCAGGGCAAGGAGAAGAACGTCCAGGAAACGTATTGGGTGTTGCAGCCTTTAGTAGGGATACATGAAAGACAGGGTGGATTCTCATAGTTCTGGGCAGTTGAAGACGACAAGCAACAGCACTTATAATCTTATTGATCTTATAAGGTCCAATGTACTTATGTCCCAATTTAGACGATGGAATCTTTAATTTAAGATTTCTGGTTGACAGCCAGACCAAATCTCCTACCTTGAAAGCTGGTGCAGGTTTACGAAATTTATCTGCTGCTTTCTTGTACCTTTCCTGAGCCAATTCTAGATTTTCCTTTAGAAGATCCATATTCTTTTGTAAAGAAGTGATTCTTTCAGCCACTGCCGGCAAGGGCGTATCTATGGGAAATCGAGGAAGAATGTTAGGATGATAACCTAGATTGGAGTAAAAAGGAGACTGCTTAGTGGAGGCGCTCTGAGAGTTGTTATAAGAGAACTCAGCCAGTGGAAGTAGATCCACCCAATCATCCTGTAGGTGGCAGATAAAACAGCGGAGATACTGCTCCAGGGTCTGATTGGTTCGTTCTGTCTGTCCATTAGTCTGGGGGTGAAAAGCAGAAGAAAGGTTTACTTTAATGTCCAATGCTGCACAGAAATTTTGCCAAAACCTTGAAGTGAATTGCACCCCTCGATCCGAAATGACCTCATCCGGTACTCCATGTAAGCGAAACACATTCTTAATCATCAAGTCTGATGTCTGTTTTGCAGTGGGTAAGCCGACACAAGGGATAAAATGAGCTGCCTTTGTTAGATGGTCAACCACCACTAGAATGGTGTTCTTCCCTTGAGAGGTTGGTAACTCCACAATGAAGTCCATAGAAATGGATCCCCACGGGCGGGACGGGGTGGGAAGAGGTTGCAACAGACCAGTTGGTGAGGAGCGAGGTGTTTTGCATCTTGCACAGACTTCACATGAAGTGACATAGTTTAAGACATCTTTCCTGTAAGTGGGCCACCAAAAGAAACGAGAAAGAAATTCTTGTGTCTTTAGAATTCCCCTATGCCCGGCTATCTTGGAATCGTAGATGAGTTGCAATACTCTCAATCTGACTGTTTCAGGTATATACAGACGTTGTCCCTGAATCCACACACCATTCTTAAAGACAAGACTTACGTCCCTTGGGGGTTGAGCCAACAAAGAATCCGCATGGTATGCTTCCTTGATGTCCTTAAGTAGGTCTTGATTATGAATCACTCCCAGGAATCTAGAGTCAGGAAGAATAGTCTTAGGAGGAGTAAGTGGACGTGTCTCTGCTGAATGAATCCTAGAGAGTGCATCAGCCTTTCCATTGCGCGATCCTGGTCTATAAGAAATGACAAAATTAAATTGGTTTAGGAAAAGATTCCAGCGAGCCTGGCGAGGAGTCAGGCACTTAGCCGACCTGATAAATTCAAGGTTACGATGGTCTGTCAGGACGACTATTTGCTGTGCAGCTCCCTGAAGAAGGTGTCTCCATTCCTTGAAGGCGGCAATAATGGCCAACAATTCTCTATTGCCCACATCGTAGTTCCTCTCAGCCGAAGACAACTGCTGGGAAAAGAAGGCACAGGGATGCAAGACATTCTTCTCACCTGTTCTCTGAGAGAGTATAGCTCCAACGGCACAGTCTGAAGCATCCACCTCTATTATGAAGGCAAGCTCGGGGTTGGGATGTACTAAGATAGGTGCGGTGGTAAATTTATCCTTTAAACAGGAAAATGCTTCCTGAGCTTGCGGGGTCCAGGAGAACCTAGACTGTTTCCGGGTAAGTTGGGTGATAGGTGACACTACCTCAGAAAAATTCTTAATGAAACATCTATAGAAGTTGGCAAACCCGATGAAACGCTGCATCTCCTTCACATTTCTAGGAATTGGCCAATCCTTGATGGCTTGGGTCTTGCTTCCATCCATACTAATCCCTTGCGTAGATAGTACATACCCCAGAAATTGAATTTCGGTCCTATGGAATTCACATTTTTCAAGCTTGATGTAGAGATGGTTTTGTCTTAGGCGTTCTAAGACCATTCTCACATGTCCATGATGTTCCTCTGTGGAGTTAGAAAAAATTAGAATATCATCCAGATAAATCACCACAAATGTATCTAGGAGATCCCTGAAGATATCATTCACGAAGTGTTGGAAAGTGGCTGGGGCGGTACTCAGACCAAAAGGCATAACTAGATATTCAAAGTGTCCATAGCGTGACCTGAAAGCAGTCTTCCATTCATCCCCAGGTCTAATACGGACCAAGTTATAGGCCCCACGGAGATCCAGTTTAGAGAAAATTTTGGCATGCCGCACCCTCTCCAACAACTCAGGGATTAAAGGCAATGGATAACGGTTTCTAATAGTAACCTTATTGAGTTCCCTATAGTCTATGCAGGGTCTCAGAGATCCATCTTTCTTCTTCACAAAGAAGATGGGTGCACCTGCGGGAGATGAAGAGGGGCGTATGAAGCCCTTGGCTAAATTTTCGTCTATATAATCCTTCAAAGCTTTTAGCTCGGGCCCCGCTAGGGGTAGATCTTACCAAAAGGTATCTCGGCTCCGGGCAATAATTCAATTGGACAATCATATGGACGGTGAGGAGGAAGCTGATCAGCGTTCTTCTTGTCACATAAATCCACATAGTCCTGGTATACAGCTGGTAGTTCAGGGACTGACATGGTTCCTTTAGGAACAGAGCAAGCTGAAACTCCTTGACTCATCTGTTTCTCCGGAAAGTGTAATTCCTTGGTCTCCCAGTTAATCGTAGGATTCTGCGCCTGCAGCCATGGTAGCCCTAGAATGATGGGAAAGTGGGGAGAAGAGATAAGCAAAAAAGACATTTTCTCCTGATGATTTTTACCCATAAGGACCCTCAAAGGCTCTGTTTCTTGATCCACTGGTCCAGAAGTCAGTAGAGAGCCATCCACAGTCTCCATCTGTACTGGAGTAGCCTTCTTCACTGAACGTATCCCCTGTTTCAGAGCAAAGGAGATATCCATAAAATTTCCACTTGCTCCTGAGTCGATCATAGCAGAGCTAGACACCCAGACTGAGTCAACCCAGAGTTTGATGGAAAGGAAGCAATGAGAATTGTTTCTTTTACAACTCAGCTGGGACAACCGCTGAGGAAACTTGAAAAATTGCAGCGTTTATACCGTCATCGTCCCCAGAACTAACAGAGTTTAAGTCCGAGAAATCAAGATCTCTTGCAGCAGATCTCTCTGGAGCCTGAGGCTCGGACATGACAGAGCTCCTCTCGCAAAACTCACAGTGAATGACTGCTGCAGTAGTCTTACGAGAACGGCTGGGGCAGTTTATAATGAAGTGCCCTGACTTACCACAGTAAAAACATAGATTTTCCTTTATACGATGTTCTTTGCATGCATCACTAACCCGTCTTTGTAAAGAGTCCACCTGCATGGGTTCAGGTTCTGGTTCCCTTGTGATCCTACTCAAAGGTTCCTTAGCTGAGGAGGGAGGTAGTAAAAGGTTAGTGCGATTATTTTCGAACCATCTCTCTTGTCTGCGTTCAGTCAGACGAGCATCAATACGGATACAATAGTTAATAAAGTCACCTAACGCAGTGGGAGGGTCGGCACGAGCAAGTTCATCCTTAATCAGTGGAGACAACCCTTTCCGAAAAATAGATTTTTTAGCGGAAGTGTCCCAAGTGGTATCAAGAGCCCATCTCCTGAAATCCAGGGCATATTCGGCTACTGAACGCTTACCTTGGCGCAAAGTTAACATGGCTGCTTCAGCTGTTGCACCTCGATTGGGGTCATCAAACACCTGCCCCATGGCTGAAATAAAAGCATCAAGGTGATTCAAACAATCATCCTCAGTCTCAAACAGAGGGTTTGCCCACATCAAAGCCTTATTGGTAAGCAACATGATTATAGTAAGCACTTTGGATCATTCAGTGGAAATTGTGAAGCATGTGCAGAGAAAAATAAATTGCATTGATTAATAAATCCCCTGAATTTCTCACGTTCACCGCCAAAACGAAAAGGAGGTAATTTGGGGATCCCAGAACTTGGGGTTATGGCAGGAGCCTGGGCTCGTTCCTCTAGAGCCTCAATCCTGGCTCGCAATTCCTGGGTAGTCTGTCCAAACACTTGCAAATTATGATTAGTGAGGTCCTGTAGGCTTGCAAAACGGGTTTTTAAAGTCTGTACATCTGAAAGGATTGTATCAGTCACTCCGCAAAGTTCCTTTATGCGGGCCTCCATCTTCCAGATCTTTTAAGGCAGAGGTGCTGGAAGGAGAAGAGGAAAGGAAAAAAAAAAAAAAAAAACAATAGTGTTTACCTGTGGTAACACTCCAGAGTAAAATTTTAAGGGAATGCGCTCACCTGGAATGGTTGTGAGAAGTCACAACCAGTGTCATCACATAAGGTATTAAACGGACATCTGATATCCACAGTCACAGCATACACGGCTTTCCCAGACCCAGCAGACACTAAACATTGGCTCCTGAATCTTGTCATGTATAGTGTACAGTTCCTATAGCGTCTTGTGCTTGGGTGCGAGGAAAACACAGGAGACATAGGTTGAAATGAAATGACTTGTATTACTTCATACAAGCATGCTGAAAAGTTCACACAGTTTGCAAGAACAGCGACAGGAGACACAGCAGGCCAGAGTAACTTCAAGCTTTACTGTAATGTATGTAGTACAGTTCTTATAGCGTCTTGTGCTTGGGTGCGATGAAAACACAGGAGTCACAGGTTTGATATAGAAAAGTCCTGTATTACTTCATACAAGTTGGCAGAAATAGTCACACAGTTTGCAGACACAGAAACAGGAGACACAGCAGTCCAGAGTAATCCAAGCTCAGCAATCACTCTCCAATACAGATTCAGGATCTTCTTCTCTGTTACCGTAAGTCCATGCAAACGTGGGTCTTTCAAAGAGCAGGGTTCAGAGTCCACAAGTGCTTCAGAGTTCCTCAGTAGGAATAGCTGGAGTACAAGGTCCAAGGCTTACAGGAGTCAAGTCACAGGTTCACTGCAGGCTAGATTCTGAAGCACTGATTGCTCAGCTGTGGCTGCTTAAGAAGAAAAGGAGAGAATCAGGGCGGGAACATGCAAGCTGGAAACTCCATTTTGACTGAGGGCAAGATAGCTGCAGCAAGACAGAAAGTAAAATGGCTGACGAACAAACTGAGTTTCAGGAATATATACATAGAACCTTACATTACTCCCCCTTAAGGACAACCTCCGGATGACCTCAGATCAGGCTTGTGTGGGTACCTCTGATGAAACTGACGGAGCAAGCGAGGAGCATTAACGTTATTGACCGGTTCCCATGAGTTGTCCTCCACTGGGTAGCCCTGCCATTTAATCAGATATTGTAACTGATTTCTATACAACCTGGAATCTAAAATCCTTTCCACCACAAATTCTTCCTGACCATCGACTAGCACTGGGTCAGGGCAAGGAGAGGAACGTCCAGGAAACGTATTGGGTGTCGCAGCCTTTAGTAGGGATACATGAAAGACAGGGTGGATTCTCATAGTTCTGGGCAGTTGAAGACGACAAGCAACGGCACTTATAATTTTACTGATTTTATAGGGTCCAATGTACTTATGTCCCAACTTAGACGATGGAATCCTTAACTTAAGATTTCTGGTTGACAGCCAGACCAAGTCTCCTACCTTGAAAGCTGGTGCAGGTTTACGAAATTTATCTGCTGCTTTCTTGTACCTTTCTTGAGCCGATTCCAGATTTTCCTTTAGAAGATCCATATTCTTCTGTAAAGACGTGATTCTTTCAGCCACTGCTGGTAAAGGCGTTTCTATGGGAAATCGTGGTAGAATGTTAGGATGATAACCTAGATTAGAGTAAAAAGGAGACTGTTTAGTGGAGGCACTCTGAGAGTTGTTATACGAGAACTCAGCTAATGGAAGTAGATCCACCCAATCATCCTGTAGGTGGCAGATAAAGCAGCGGAGATACTGCTCCAGGGTTTGATTGGTTCGTTCGGTCTGTCCATTAGTCTGGGGATGAAAAGCAGAAGAAAGGTTTACTTTAATGTCCAATGCTGCACAGAAATTTTGCCAAAACCTAGAAGTGAATTGCACCCCTCGATCCGAAATAACCTCATCCGGTACTCCATGTAAGCGAAACACATCTTTAATCATCAAATCTGATGTCTGTTTTGCAGTGGGTAAGCCGACACAAGGGATAAAATGAGCTGCCTTTGTTAGACGGTCAACCACCACTAGAATGGTGTTCTTCCCCTGAGAGGTTGGTAACTCCACAATTAAGTCCATAGAAATGGATCCCCACGGGTGGGACGGGGTGGGAAGAGGCTGTAACAGACCAGTTGGTGAGGAGCGAGGTGTTTTACATCTTGCACAGACCTCACATGAAGTGACATAATTCAAAACATCCTTCCTGCAAGTGGGCCACCAAAAGAAACGAGAAAGAAATTCCTGTGTCTTTAGAATTCCTCTATGCCCAGCTATCTTGGAATCGTGAATGAGTTGCAATACTCTTAATCTGACTGTTTCAGGAATATACAGACGTTGTCCCTGAATCCACACACCATTCTTAAAGACAAGACTTACGTCCCTTGGGGGTTGTGCCAAAAAGGAATCCGCATGGTATGCTTCCTTGATGTCCTTAAGTAGGTCTTGATTATGAATTACTCCTAGGAATCTAGAGTCAGGAAGAATAGTCTTAGGAGGAGTAATTGGACGTGTCTCTGCTGAGTAAATCCTAGAGAGTGCATCAGCCTTTCCATTGCGCGATCCTGGTCTATAAGAGATGATAAAATTAAATTGGTTTAAGAAAAGATTCCAGCGAGCCTGGCGAGGAGTCAGGCACTTAGCCGACCTGATAAACTCAAGGTTACGATGGTCTGTCAGGACGACTATTTTCTGTGCAGCTCCCTGAAGAAGGTGTCTCCATTCTTTGAAGGCGGCAATAATGGCCAACAACTCTCTATTGCCCACATCGTAGTTCCTCTCAGCCGAAGACAACTGCTGGGAAAAGAAGGCACAGGGATGCAAGACATTCTTCTCACCTGTTCTCTGAGAGAGTATAGCTCCAACGGCACAGTCTGAAGCATCCACCTCTATTATGAAGGCAAGCTCGGGGTTGGGATGTACTAGGATAGGTGCAGTGGTAAATTTATCTTTTAGACGGGAAAATGCTTCCTGGGCTTGGGGAGTCCAGGAAAACCTAGACTCTTTCCGGGTAAGTTGAGTGATAGGTGACACTACCTCAGAGAAATTTCTAATGAAACGTCTATAGAAGTTGGCAAACCCGATGAAGCGCTGTACCTCCTTCACATTTCTAGGACTTGGCCAATCCTTGATGGCTTGGGTTTTGCTTCCATCCATACTAATTCCTTGTGTAGACAGTACATACCCCAGAAATTGAATTTCGGTCCTATGGAATTCACACTTTTCAAGTTTGATGTAAAGATGATTTTGTCTTAGACGTTCCAAGACCATTCTCACATGTCCATGATGTTCCTCTGTGGAGTTAGAAAAAATTAGAATATCATCCAAATAAATTACCACGAATGTATCTAGCAGATCCCTGAAGATGTCATTCAACAAGTGTTGGAAAGTGGCTGGGGCGGTACTCAGACCAAAAGGCATAACTAGATATTCAAAGTGTCCATAGCGTGACCTGAATGCAGTCTTCCATTCATCCCCAGGTCTAATACGGACTAAGTTATAGGCCCCACGAAGATCTAGTTTAGAAAAAATGTTGGCATGTCGCACTCTCTCCAATAACTCAGGGATTAAAGGCAATGGATAACGGTTTCTAATAGTAACCTTATTGAGTTCCCTATAGTCTACGCATGGTCTCAGAGATCCATCTTTCTTCTTTACAAAGAAGATGGGTGCACCTGCAGGAGATGAAGAGGGGCGTATGAAGCCCTTGGCTAGATTTTCATCTATGTAATCCTTTAAAGCCTTTAGCTCGGGCCCCGCCAGGGGGTAGATCTTACTAAAAGGTATCTCTGCTCCAGGCAATAATTCAATTGGACAATCATATGGACGGTGAGGAGGAAGCTGGTCAGCGTTCTTCTTGTCACATAAATCCACATAGTCCTGGTATACAGCTGGTAGTTCAGGGACTGACATGATTCCTTTAGGAACAGAGCAAGCTGAAACTTTTGGACTCATCTGTTTCTCTGGAAAGTGTAATTCCTTGGTCTCCCAGGTAATGGTAGGATTCTGAGCCTGCAGCCATGGTAGCCCTAGAATAATGGGAAAGTGGGGAGAAGAGATAAGCATAAAGGACAGTTTCTCTTGATGATCTTTACCCATAAGAACCCTCAAAGGCTCTGTTTCCTGATCCACTGGTCCAGAGGTCAGCAGGGAGCCATCCACAGTTTCTATCTGTACTGGAGTAGCCTTCTTCACTGAACGTATTCCCTGTTTCAGAGCAAAGGAGACATCCATAAAATTTCCACTTGCCCCTGAGTCGATCATAGCAGAGCTAGACACCCAAGCTGAGTCAACCCAGAGTTTGATGGAAAGAAAGCAATGAGAATTGTTTTTCTTACAACTCAGCTGGGACACCGCTGAGGAAACTTGAAAAATGGCAGCGTTTACACAGTCAACGTCCTCAGAGGTAACGGAGTTTAAGTCCGAGAAATCAAGATCTGTTGCTGCAGATCTCTCTGGAGCCTGAGGCTCGGACCTGACAGATCCCCTCTCGCAACACTCACAATGAATGAGTGCTGCAGTAGTCTTACGAGAACGGCTGGGGCAGTTTATAATGAAGTGCCCTGCCTTACCACAATAGAAACATAGATTCTCCTTAAAACGATGTTCCTTGCGTGCATCACTAACCCGTCATTGTAAAGAGTCTACCTGCATGGGTTCAGGTTCAGGTTCCCGTGTAATCCTACTCAAAGGTTCCTTAGCTGGAGAGGAAGGTAGGAAAAGGTTAGTACGATTGCTTTCGAACCATCTCTCTTGCCTGCGTTCAGTCAGACGAGTATCAATACGGATGCAGTAGTTAATAAAGTCACCTAACGCAGTGGGAGGGTCGGCACGAGCAAGTTCATCCTTAATCAGTGGAGATAACCCCTTTCGAAAAATAGATTTTTTGGCGGAACTGTCCCAGGTGGTATCAAGGGCCCATCTCCTGAAATCCAAGGCATATTCAGCTACCGAGTGCTTACCTTGGCGCAAAGCTAACATGGCTGCTTCAGCTGTTGCACCTCGATTGGGGTAATCAAACACCTGCCCCATGGCTGAAATAAAATCATCAAGGTGATTCAAACAATCATCCTCAGTCTCAATCAAGAGGGTTTGCCCACATTAAAGCCTTGTTGGTAAGCAACATAATTATAGTAAGCACCTTAGATCGTTCAGTGGGAAATTGTGAAGCATGTGCAGAAAAAAAAAGATTGCATTGATTAATAAATCCCCTGAATTTCTCACGTTCACCGCCAAAACGAAAAGGGGGCAACTTGGGAATCCCAGCACTCGGGGCTACGGCAGGAGCCTGGACTCGCCCCTCTAGAACCTCAATCCTGGCTCGCAAATCCTGGGTAGTCTGTCCAACCACTTGCAAATTGTGATTATTGAGGTCCTGTAGATTTGTAAAACGGGTCTTTATATTCTGCAAATCTGCAAGGATATTATCAGTCACTCCGCAAAGTTCCTTTATGCGGGCCTCCATTTTCCAGATCTTTTAAGACAGGATTACTGGAAGAAGAGGAGAGAAAAAAAAAAACAATAGTGTTCACCTGTGGCAACACTGCAGAGAGAAAAAAAAATTAAGGGAACTGCTCACCTGGAATGGTTGTGAGAAGTCACAACCACTATCATCACAGAAAGTTTCAACCAGACATCTGATATCCAGAGTTACAGCAGACAAAAAAAAGAAAAGAAAGGAAAAAAAAAAACAATAGTGTTTACCTGTGGTAACACTGCAAAAAGAAAAAACTTAAGGGAATTGCTCACCTGGAATGGTTGTGAGAAGTCACAACCACTGTCATCACAGAAAGTACAACCGGACGTCTGATATACACAGTACAGCAGACACAGCCTTCCAGACCCAGCAGACACTAACGTTTTGGCTTCAGAATCTTGTAATGTATGTAGTACAGTTCTTATAGCGTCTTGTGCTTGGGTGCGATGAAAACACAGGAGTCACAGGTTTGATATAGAAAAGTCCTGTATTACTTCATACAAGTTGGCAGAAATAGTCACACAGTTTGCAGACACAGAAACAGGAGACACAGCAGGCCAGAGTAATCCAAGCTCAGCAATCACTCTCCAATACAGATTCAGGATCTTCTTCTCTGTTACCGTAAGTCCATGCAAACGTGGGTCTTTCAAAGAGCAGGGTTCAGAGTCCACAAGTGCTTCAGAGTTCCTCAGTAGGAATAGCTGGAGTACAAGGTCCAAGGCTTACAGGAGTCAAGTCACAGGTTCACTGCAGGCTAGATTCTGAAGCACTGATTGCTCAGCTGTGGCTGCTTAAGAAGAAAAGGAGAGAATCAGGGCGGGAACATGCAAGCTGGAAACTCCATTTTGACTGAGGGCAAGATAGCTGCAGCAAGACAGAAAGTAAAATGGCTGACGAACAAACTGAGTTTCAGGAATATATACATAGAACCTTACATTTACAATAAATCTCCAAAGCATGTTCAGGATCTCTTCTCTGTACCGTAATTCCTCTGCAAACATGGATTCACCAAACAGCAGGTTTCCAGAGTCCAAAAGTGTTCCAAGGTTCCTCAGTAGGGAATAGCTGGAGTACAAGTCCAAGGCTTCCAGGAGTCAGGTCACAGACTGACTGAGGCTTGATTCAGGAGCACTGATTGTTCAGCTGAGGCTGCTTAAGAAGCAAGAGGGAAGAATCAGGGCGGGAACATGAAAACTGGAAACTCCATATTAACTGAGGGCAAGAGCTGCAGAAAGACAGAAAGCAAAATGGCCGACGGAAAACTGAGTTTCAAGGAACATGTCAACAGAGACAAAGAACCTTACACGTGGATGTGGGATGTACACCAGTGGGATGCCACTGCGCAGGCGAGATAAACCAGTGAAAAAAGGGGTCATATGACGATAGGACGTCGGCGCAACGAAACGCTGAAAAATCAGTAGCGTTATAATTGGGTAGGCGCATGCGCAGACTGAGGATTATCAAAATGAAGTAATGCGTGCGCTGTGTGCGGCCGCACACACAAGTAATGTGTTGTGTACTGTCCGCATGCACAAGTCATAAGTGCTGTGTCCTGGCATCCAAACTCCTTATAACACTGGTAAATAAAGCCAGGGAGACTCAATACCTCAATTAAGCCATAAATGGAAAGTCAGACGAAGTGTATGATTACAAGTAGACCAGGAATAAGGAGCCATCCTCCATAAAAATGGAGCTGGACAAGTCACAGGTTCCCAAATCAGGGTGTTATCATGATGGGAATAAAATATAAAGAGTATATCTAGCTGTTTGCAGATGAGAAGGTGAAAACAACCCAGACATAAAAAAAACAAGTATATGTAGGGGACCATGGGATATACCTTAAATATACATCTTGAATATTAATGCAGATTATAAAAGGTAAAGACATATGTATGTATATGTAAACACACGCGTGTGTATATACACATAAATCAATTTTATTTTCCCTCTTTTTTTTTGCCCCTCCCCCTCATCCTCCTTATTGACCACGACAATTATTTATGTGTGTATACACACGCGTGTGTTTAAATATACATATAAGTCAAAAATATTAAGGTTTGCACCACAACTTACCAAGAATGATTACTCTAGAGCATAGGAACTGCATTTCTGCATTAAAAAAAGCGCTATATGATGCATGTATGAAATATGTATCTGCAATATTGCTATGAAAAAATGAAGGCTCTTAGCGCATAGATTGGCCAATATATGTATGCCCAATTACCACGTCACGGTGTCCTTCGTCAATTGGGTCACTATCCTGTTATGTCACCTCTCTTGGACAAAAGCCTACAATTTATGGGGCAGGAATAGACCAGCTAATCTGATTAAAATCACCTGTGGCTTTTGGGAGTGAGTGCACATGTCCAAAAAGCTTAATACAAATAGACAAGAAAAAGGACCAGCACATCTAAGCTAGTGTGAATAAGCGCCAACCAAAGAAAGTATACAAATCAAAAATATTAAGGTTTGCACCATAACTTACCAAGAATGATGACTGTAGAGCATAGGAACTGCATTGCTGCATAGAAAAAAATTTAAAAAAGCGCTATATGATGTATATATGAAATATGTATCTGCAAAAATTGCTATGAAAAAATCAAGGCTCTTAGCGCATAGATTGGCCAATATATGTATGCCCAATTACCACGTCACGGTGTCCTTTGTCAATTGGGTCACTATCCTGTTATGTCACCTCTCTTGGGCAAAAATCTACAATTTATGGGGCAGGAATAGACCAGCTTATCTGATTAAAATCACCTGTGGATTTTGGGAGTGAGTGCATATGTCCAAAAAAGCTTAATACAAATACAAATAGTACTAGCACTTGCTTTTTGACAGGTTCAACATTTTTTTGGTTCTATTCACTCATTGATTAGCTGCACTTACTTATTTATTGATACTGTATTTATCTGTCATATATATTGTATCTTCATTTAGTACTGTTTTCTTTGTGAATTATTCCTTTGAGGCAGGGTGTGCTCCACATGTTGTTTTAAGCGTTTTTAATTGTATGTTTGGTTGTGACTGTGATGAAGTAACAGCCACCATCTTGGATATGGGGCATAATGCTCGCCTCATGTCTGAGCTTGGCCTGTCCCAGGGGCCATTTTGTCTCAGTTCACAGAGCCACAGGCAGCTAACTGCTCCTAACCCACATGGCCTGTAGACATATTGAAGAAAACAGGGTTTAGTGCTCCACTGCTGAATAACCAGGTCTTTTAGTATGCTAAGTAGATCAGGCCAAAACAGGACTTCAAAGTTGGAGTCAGGAGCCACGCCAGCATGGGCCTGGAGATGCCTGGGGGCTTCAATTATATTATACCTGTCAGCTAGACACAGAAAACACATCCATTGTCTCTCCCAGCCACTACGACTCCGTTCTAGGATTATGAATTATGAGCACGCCTTTCGAGGTACAGACTCATAAAAAATATCTGCGTAATCCTGCGGATCCTCGCGCATCTGACAGTACGACTCCTGAGTCAGTGATGGCTCGGGCATCTGAGATATAGAGATTGGGTTGCTGTGGAGGGCCAATCGGGCCATGTTTGATCTCCACACGACAGGCAAAACAAACTGCATTCACTGGTACCTCTCGTGTCCTGATCCGACCGTCCTGGAGAAAGTTAACCCCTTTCTTAGATATTGGGAATAAATTCTGCAGGGAGCTGAAGGGTGGAGATTATTAGCCCACCCTCTGACACCGAGGAGAGGGATCTAGCAGGTCTAAGAACTGTGAGCGGATGACAGACTCTATTCTCACAGAAGAACAAGACGATGATGATCTAAGAAGGGACAGGGGACAGATCTGCCAAGGGAGCAGGGGCACATGTTTTGGGGACTGTCCGGCAACTAAGATACTAACCTGTGGATCGCAGAGCTCCCGGTGTCCACATGCAACCTACAGCCTGGTAACATTGACCTCTAGCTTAATACCTCTAAGTCTTGTACCATTATTGTTGTATTTTACTCTGACTGCAAATCCACTGTAATTCCGTTGTATAGCTTACTGTATATTTCTGTAATTATCTAGTGCGCCCTTAAGGCAATTAAACCATAAAATTAATTTAGGGCTGATGCTTTTACTCTGATTACGAATCTTAGAATACCCAGTGGGTAACAGGACATCCTCCCCGGTGGCCATTTGCTCTAGGTGAAGTTCACTTACTAACCTGAGAGACAAAGGGGGCGCCGGAGAGCTGTGACTGTGTAGTTACGTCACATTGGTGACGTGGAAGGGACCGGGTTTCCTTCACATTGGTGGCAGCGGTGGGATCAGAGTAATAGTGTGTGTGGGACCCCTACTCCCAGACACTAAAGACTCCCAGTGGTAACTTTCACTGCTGGGGTCTTAAGGTCAGCCCAGCACTAGACGGTCAGAGTGTAAATATAATAAGTTGTGTGCAAGGTCAGGGTTGCAGCTGTGTCAGTAACCAGAGGTTCCCAAGATGGTGGAAGGCACCAGGAGTAAGGCAAAGGGGGAGGCCAATGCTATGGACTATGAGGAGGTCGATACCGATGAAGGCGAGGGGGAGCTCAGCCAGGGCTCCCCAAAGAGCCAGACCCCTGTGCTCAGTCCCAAAGTGGACTGTGCACCCCCTGCCTGTCCCAGCCTGTCCAGATCAGAGGCCCATTTCCAAGCGGCTATGGCACAGCTCGAGGCTGGTAATGACACCGCCCATTACAGACTCCTGGTGGCGGCAGAGAAAGCAGCGGAGCGTGAGCAAGCAGCGGCAGAGCGTGAACATACAGAACGTGTGCTGCAGGCTGCGGAATGCCGTGAAGCTGCGGAGCGCCGGCACCGACTGGAGATGGCTCAGCACGGGCACCCGCCAGACGCTCCAGCCCACCGGAGACCAAGGCTTCCAAGGTCTGGGCGGAGGACTTTCCCTTGCTTGAAAAGGATGGAGACCTGGATTCCTTTCTGCTGGCCTTTGAGTGAACCTGCCTCCAACACCATCTGGCCCTGGATCAGTGGGCAAGGTACCTGACCCCTCATTTGAGGGGTAAGTCCCTGGAAGTTTTGGGGGACTTACCTGCTGGGGAGGAGCAGGACTACAACAGCATCAAGCGGGCCCTTATTCAGCACTACAACCTCACTGTCATGGGTGCATCGCCACAAAGATCGTCGCGATTGCACATTCTGACTTCTCACAGCTGAGCTTCTGTTTCTTTGTTTTTTGGTAATGTGAGAGTTAATTTTTCCTAGCTCTTTGCTAAGGCTAGGTGCAGCCTCGCCCGGCTGCTTTTGATTATGTTCTAATTAGTTTCCTTTATATTTCTGCCAGTCTGGGTGTTAGACGCCGGTGAAAGCATTCATGTAGTTCAGCAGTCTGGATCGGTTCTGAGAATATTTAAGCTAAGAGTTCATTAGTTGTTTTTACTCTTATAGCTTATAGTTTATCTCTGAGACCTTAGGTGTTCCTACTGTGTGTGAGTGTTGTATGTAAGACTTTATTTACTTTATTCCTTCTCTTTCTTGTATGTCTTTCTGTTCATTATCCGTTACCTGTTCATTCCCTTTGGTGGTATTCAGGGTCCTTCTTAGGACTAGAATACAGTTGGCAGGGATTGATAGGAGACAGGGTTTACGCTGGTGGCCTGGACCTCTGTACCTTTAACAGTACCTCCAGGTTGAGGATTAGTTAGGACCCCAGTTCAGGGTCAGCTTAGACCCCGGTCACCCTCTAGCCGGAGACAGCGTATAACGGATTCCGTTTTGACCCACTGGACATTCTATCAGGTAAATCCATGTTATAATATATCTATGCGCATGTTATATAGTATGTTGCCCTTTTGATATAGATTACTGACATCTCATATATATATCTGCTATACAGCGTGACATTTTCACCGGCCCAAAAAGATTCTCCCCAGCTGTCATGGATCCAGTAGCCCAGCTGGCCCGACAGTTGCAGGGGTTGTCCATGGAATTTGCAGACATTAAGTCCAAGGTTTTGTCCCTCCCAGAGCAAACCAGATCTGAACCTAAGGTTGCTCTCCCGGACAGGTTCACTGGTGGGCGGGACAAATTTTTTACTTTCCGGGAGGCATGTAAATTGTACTTTCGGCTGCGGCCTCGGTCATCTGGGAGTGAAGAGCAGAGGGTGGGAATTGTTATCTCGCTCTTACAAGGGGACCCTCAATCTTGGGCGTTCTCTATTCCTCCAGGCTCCCCAGATCTCCAGTCAGTGGATCGATTTTTTACTGCCCTGGGTCTGGTATATGATGATCCGGATCGAGTTTCCCTTGCTGAAACAAAGTTACGTAAAATACGGCAGGGAAATCGTCCAGCGGAGGAATATTCTTCTGAGTTCCGTAGATGGGCAACAGATACTCAGTGGAATGACCCAGCTCTTAGGAGCCAGTTTTGTCAAGGGTTGTCTGACAAATTAAAAGATGTGTTGGCTCAGTATGATTCTCCTCCATCACTGGAGGCTGCTATGGCCCTTGCTATTCGCATTGATAGACGACTTCGGGGAAGACGCGAGGTAACTCCGCCCCCCATGATGACTCCACCTACTACTAAAGTCCCTTATACTGAGGTTCCCCTGGTCTGTTCTGAGGAACCCATGCAGTTGGGAGGGACATCATTTTGTAGGAGGGAATCGGCGGTGCGCCGCAAGGCTAGAAGGTGTTTCTTTTGCGGGAGAGAGGGACATTTTGTTGGGGGTTGTCCATCCCGGACCTCTTTGACCCAAGGAGTTAACCTGGGAGTCTGTATTTCGTCCCCAAATCCCTCTCAGTTTATCGTGCCTGCGGAGGTGGTGATTGGTACTAGAACTGAGAGGATTTCTGTTTTTCTTGATAGTGGGTCCGGGGCTAATCTTGTGGACGCTCGGTTTGCCCAGGTGCATGGTATGCAACTGAGTGTATTGGCCAAACCGGTCCCTATACTCTCTATTGATTCTAGACCTCTTGGTCAAGGTAGCTTGGTTCAAGCTGTTCATAACATAGATCTTCGAGTAGGGGCAATGCATAAAGAGCAATTGTCTTGTTATGTGTTGGAGGGTCTACCTACTCCTATTGTGTTGGGACTTCCTTGGTTGGCTAAACATAACCCAGTGATTGATTGGCAATCCAGAAAGATAAGCCAGTGGGGTGAATTTTGCAAGAATAACTGCATGAGCACGGTCATCGGTGCAGTTGTGCCTAGGACTTTGCCTCCTTTTCTGGAGGACTTTGGGGAGATGTTCTCAGAGAAGGGGTGTAAAGAGTTACCTCCTCATCGCGCATATGACTGCTCAATAAAGTTGCTTCCTGATGCCTTATCTCGTACTTTCCCAGGGACCGGGAGGATGGATGATCCGGTTCCTATTCCTCAGGAGGGAGTTGTGGTGTCAGCTGTATGCTCTGAGCTTGAGGGGGAGGTATTGGGGCTCAGGGGGACGCCCCTGTGGGACTTCCAGGGAGACTGATAGTTCCAGATCAGTTAAGACTGAAGGTTACGGAGAACCGTTACAAACGGATGGCTGATAGGGGGAGAGTTTCTGGTCGAGATCTGAAGGTGAATGATCTGGTGTGGTTGTCTACCAGGAATATTAAACTTAAAGTTCCCTCCTGGAGGTTGGGTCCCAGATTCATCGGGCCGTACAGGATCAGTTCCATAATTAATCCTGTGGCATTTCGTCTGGACCTCCCTCCTACGTTTAAAATTCATAATGTGTTTCACAAGTCATTACTTAAAAAGTATGTGGCACCAGTCATACCGTCACCTCTACCTCCTCCTTCAGTGGTGGTCAATGATAACGTGGACGGACCTTTCACACAACTCACCCGGACAGACCTGGTCATGAGGGTCCGGAGGCCCCTCGTAGAAGGGGGGGTACTGTCATGGGTGCATCGCCACAAAGATCGTCGCGATTGCACATTCTGACTTCTCACAGCTGAGCTTCTGTTTCTTTGTTTTTTGGTAATGTGAGAGTTAATTTTTCCTAGCTCTTTGCTAAGGCTAGGTGCAGCCTCGCCCGGCTGCTTTTGATTATGTTCTAATTAGTTTCCTTTATATTTCTGCCAGTCTGGGTGTTAGACGCCGGTGAAAGCATTCATGTAGTTCAGCAGTCTGGATCGGTTCTGAGAATATTTAAGCTAAGAGTTCATTAGTTGTTTTTACTCTTATAGCTTATAGTTTATCTCTGAGACCTTAGGTGTTCCTACTGTGTGTGAGTGTTGTATGTAAGACTTTATTTACTTTATTCCTTCTCTTTCTTGTATGTCTTTCTGTTCATTATCCGTTACCTGTTCATTCCCTTTGGTGGTATTCAGGGTCCTTCTTAGGACTAGAATACAGTTGGCAGGGATTGATAGGAGACAGGGTTTACGCTGGTGGCCTGGACCTCTGTACCTTTAACAGTACCTCCAGGTTGAGGGATTAGTTAGGACCCCAGTTCAGGGTCAGCTTAGACCCCGGTCACCCTCTAGCCGGAGACAGCGTATAACGGATTCCGTTTTGACCCACTGGACATTCTATCAGGTAAATCCATGTTATAATATATCTATGCGCATGTTATATAGTATGTTGCCCTTTTGATATAGATTACTGACATCTCATATATATATCTGCTATACAGCGTGACACTCACCCCGGAGTCGTACCGCAGGAAGTTCTGAAGCCAGAAGCGGGGTACAAAGGACACCTTGACCTGCCACATGCAGGCCCAGCTGAGAGCTGAGGAGCACTGGACCTCGGGTCTAGAGCTCACCACCCGCCAGGAGGTCCAGGAACTGTTCATCACGGAGCAGTTCTTGTGGAACTGCCCAGAGGACCTCCAGCAGTTCTTCCGTGACCGGAAACCAAAGGGGGCTTCTGCTACAGCCACCCTGGCAGAGAAGTATGCCAACAGGGCCCCTGAGCCGAAGAAGCCTGCCAGCAGCACCTGGAGAGGGGTAAGCCCAATCCTGCCCCGGCCCCATATGCAGCCGCCAGAGTGCAAGGGGTGTACCCCCCTGCTGCCCTCTCCAGGCCAGGAACAGAACCCAGACGTTGTCATCATTGTAACCAGCCGGGACACTTTAAGGCTGCTTGTCCCCAGCACCATAAGGCCCCATCCCTGTCCCAGAAACCGTCCACTGTTTTGTGTGTGGGAGGGGGTGGTGGGAGGTCCCTGGACAATTACCAACCCGTCACCATCGGCCGCTCAGCGGTCATGGGACTGCGGGACACAGGCGCTGAAAGAAACCTGGTACATCCTGAGGTGGTGTCCCCTCAAGACTTGGTGCCTGGGAAAACCCTTTCCGTCTCCGGAATTGGAGGCGTTGAACCGGCGCTGCCAGTCTCCAAGGTGTATTTGGACTGGGGCACCGGGAGGGGGATGCGGGAGGTGGGAGTAAAGCCAAATATTCCTACCAATGTGTTTTTTGGGACCTATCTGTGTCCCAGTATGTGGCCACTGAACCCCCAAGTTCGGCTCCCCAAGAATGTCATGACTCTACTGTGAATGCTAATGGTAATGTGTTGAATGTGCCTCCAACAGTGGAGGAGGGAGTGAAACCTGTTATGATTTGGTAACTGAGGAGGACAGGAGCAAAACAGCAAGGCAGCCGAACACCTGAAAGGTTGGGAACTTGTGGGTTGCAGATCCCTACACTAACCGCACAACTAGAAGCAGCCGTGGAGCATACCTACGGTTATCCTAGACGCCTCGGCACAGCCAGAGAGCTAGCTACACCTAAAGACAGAAACAGGAAAGCTAACTGCCCCGGAGTAGAGCCCCAAAGGAATAGGCAGCCCCCAAACATATAATGGCGGTTAGACAAGATGAAACACAAACGCAGATAGAAAATAGAGTGAGCAAACACAGTGGCCAAACACTGACTTAATAGGACAGGAAAGAACAGAATACCAGCAAAACTTCCAACACCTCTGATTACAAAAATGCTGAGACCACACGATCTCGCAACCCACTAAATCAGATCTCAGTGTGAACAAGGCTGACCTGCAGCCACTCAAAAAGCAGGGAAAGAGCAATTGAACAAATAGCAGTGGCTAAAGAAAAACAGGGAGTAGCACAGGCCCCAGGAGGGGACCCGGCTAACCTCCACAAAGGAGCAGACAAAAATCGAAATAGCAAACACAATAGAAACAAGCAGAAAATATCTTATCTGAAAGTAGCAGACAAAGGCAAGACACCAGCAGACTTCCAAATGAACCAGGAAACAACAATTGATCACCGACGAGGATCATGGGAAGGCTGCTCCCCTATATCAGCCCACTCAGAGACTCCTGATTGCCAGCTATCGCTGCCAGGTGTGGAGGCCTCATCATTAGATACAGCTTCAGTACCGTCATCAACCACCAGAGGGAGCCTCAGCTCAGAAATTGTCTCCAGCTCGTTCATAACAGAAACCTGATGGTAAGCCATGCACTGACACTACACACACAGGGCTCACAGTGAGGACAGGTGAGGAGACTGCAGCGGAGAGCTCTGAGGTGGAGAGAGGGGCTGCTATGGGCAGTGTAGGGCCCCTAAGGGAATCCAGCCTGCTGAGTCTAGGGCCTCTGCAGGAAGAGGAACAGGCCATGGGGGGAGGGCGTCCCAGGAGAGGAGCCACCAGGTAAGACCCCAGGGCAGGAGTTCCCCACATCCGGGATGTCAGGAGGCCAGGGAAGTCTGCTTGACCCGGCGACTTGGTCAGGGGCCGAGGAGAAGCCGGCGCTACCCGTGGTCTCAGCGGTCGTGGCCACTGTTACCAGGAGTGGGAGCGGCGAAGTCCGACGGTTTCCCCCTCTCCGGCCAAGTGGCTGCCGAGTCAGACATGGAAACAGATCCCGGGGAGCTGACAGAGGATGTGGAAGTTTCATCAATTTTTGCCACATCAAGTCAGGGATTTCAGGCAGCGTTGGAAGCTGACGCTAGCCTGAAAACTCTCAAGGAGAAGGAGGCACAGCCTCCCCTGGAGTCTGACCATGAGTGAGTGGTCGTCTGGGACCAGGGACGTCTGTAGCGGGTAAATGTCCAGCAAGTTTCACCGGAGGTGTGGCCAAGGGACCGACAGTTAGTGGTACCCTATCCGTTCAGGGCGGAATTGTTGCGGATCGCACACGAGATTCCCATGGCCGGAAACCTAGGGATCGCTAAAACCAGGGCCAGGCTAGCTCAGCATTTCTACTGGCCTGGAATGAGGACCGAGGTGACTGCCTACTGCCGTTCATGTGACATCTGTCAGAGGGTGGGGAAGGCGGGGCGGCGCCCCAAAGCCCCACTGGTAATTCTGCCCATCATCGAAGAGCCTTTGGCTGTGGATCTCATTGGACCTCTGCCCACTACCCTCCGCTCTGGGAAATGCTTCATACTAACGGTAGTGGACTACGCCACCCGGTATCCGGAGGCGGTAGCTTAGTCGTCAATTCGGGCCGACGAAGTGGCCACTGCCTTACTGGAGATTTTCTCCAGAGTGGGGTTTCCCAGGAAATTCTCACCGACCGAGGGACCCAGTTCATGTTGCAGCTGATGGAGTCTCTCTGTAAGCAGATACAGGTGCAACATCTGATAGCCAGCCCGTATCACCCACAGACCAATGGCCTGTGTGAGCGGTTCAATGGCACCTTAAAGCAGATGCTTAAGATGTTGGTCAACTCCCATGGGAGAGACTGGGAGCGGTATCTCCCACACCTGTTGTTTGCCTACCGGGAGGTCCCACAGGCCTCAACGGGGTTCTCCCCCTTTGAGCTCCTGTACGTGCGACGTGTACGGGGGCCCCTTGCTCTGGTGAAGGAAGCATGGGAAGGGGATTTGGCCATCCCTTGAGTGTCGGTCATTGAGTAGGTCGTGCGCTTCCAGGACCGAATGATGGCCTTGACACGGCTGATGCATGACAATATGGCCCAAGACCAGGCTGACCAGAAGCGGTGGTACGACCAGAATGCTTGTGAGAGGACTACCAGGTGGGTCAAAAGGTATGGGTACTGGTCCCCGTACCTCAAAACAAGCTTCAGGTGGCCTGGGAGGGTCCATACCTCGTGCACCAGCAGCTCAACGCCATCACCTACCTGGTCACCTTGGACCATGCCCGTGGAAGGATGAAGGCCCATCATGAGCTGGAGGCTTGTGCCCACCCAGTGTGCAACCTTCCCGAGGAAGGAGAGGCAGAAACCCTCCTGGATCTGCTCACCCAAGCCAAGGCGGGTGATCCATCGAGGATGTGGGGGTTGGCCACCAGCTCTCGGAGGACCAATGTTCCCAGCTAGGGGTCACCCTACACCTCTTTCGGGAGCTGTTCAGCAACCTGCCCGGAAGGACTGAGACAGCCATCCATGACGTAAAAAAAGGGGAGAAGCCAGCGCCGCACATGGTCAGCATGCAATATATAAAGTGCATATGCACATATTGGATTCTAATCTGTATTAAAAATGAGACATTTGGCAAATAATTGATCAATTCTTTGAGCCACCCCGCCACGACAAGGCATTCTCATATGGGGCAGTCCTACTCTACGTTTTTTATATTCGCTGTGCCATTACGGCCTCCTGAATGTATAAAAGCAAGACTGCAAAAAATCAAAACAAAAGTACCTGAAGCATTGCTGTATCACTCCCATGGTGCCAGTAAGGCAAGCGCAGGTGAAAGCCGACCAGGTCAGGAGATGGACATTTCAGATCTGACTTCTGCACTGCCAGACCAGCAACCACAGATGAAGGGTGAAACAGGCCCAGATACAGGTGTAAAATCAAGCAGAGCCCAGGCAGGGCAAGGCTGCTGTGTGTGCACAGCAGCCTAGGTCAATCACCAAAAAAACACAGATAGAACTGCGTGCATGACCCAGAGCGCACGGCAACATGTGGTGCTCAACCACGAACCAACATCAAGTAAAAAAAGGGGAGAAGCCAGAGCCGCACATGGTCAGCATGCAATATATAAAGTGCATATGCACATATTGGATTCTAATCTGTATTAAAAATGAGACATTTGGCAAATAATCGATCAATTCTTTGAGCCACCCCGCCACGACAAGGCATTCTCATATGGGGCAGTCCTACTCTACGTTTTTTATATTCGCTGTGCCATTATGGCCTCCTGAATGTATAAAAGCAAGACTGCAAAAAATCAAAACAAAAGTACCTGAAGCATTGCTGTATCACTCCCATGATGCCAGTAAGGCAAGCGCAGGTGAAAGCCGACCAGGTCCGGAGATGGACATTTCAGATCTGACTTCTGCACTGCCAGACCAGCAACCACAGATGAAGGGTGAAACAGGCCCAGATACAGGTGTAAAATCAAGCAGAGCCCAGGCAGGGCAAGGCTGCTGTGTGTGCACAGCAGCCTAGGTCAATTACCAAAAAAACACAGATAGAACTGCGTGCATGACCCAGAGCGCACGGCAACATGTGGTGCTCAACCTCGAACCAACATCAAGTAAAAAAAGGGGAGAAGCCAGCGCCGCACATGGTCAGCATGCAATATATAAAGTGCATATGCACATATTGGATTCTAATCTGTATTAAAAATGAGACATTTGGCAAATAATCGATCAATTCTTTGAGCCACCCCGCCACGACAAGGCATTCTCATATGGGGCAGTCCTACTCTACGTTTTTTATATTCGCTGTTCCATTATGGCCTCCTGAATGTATAAAAGCAAGACTGCAAAAAATCAAAACAAAAGTACCTGAAGCATTGCTGTATCACTCCCATGATGCCAGTAAGGCAAGCGCAGGTGAAAGCCGACCAGGTCCGGAGATGGACATTTCAGATCTGACTTCTGCACTGCCAGACCAGCAACCACAGATGAAGGGTGAAACAGGCCCAGATACAGGTGTAAAATCAAGCAGAGCCCAGGCAGGGCAAGGCTGCTGTGTGTGCACAGCAGCCTAGGTCAATCACCAAAAAAACACAGATAGAACTGCGTGCATGACCCAGAGCGCACGGCAACATGTGGTGCTCAACCACGAACCAACATCAAGTAAAAAAAGGGGAGAAGCCAGCGCCGCACATGGTCAGCATGCAATATATAAAGTGCATATGCACATATTGGATTCTAATCTGTATTAAAAATGAGACATTTGGCAAATAATTGATCAATTCTTTGAGCAACCCCGCCACGACAAGGCATTCTCATATATGGCAGTCCTACTCTACGTTTTTTATATTCGCTGTGCCATTACGGCCTCCTGAATGTATAAAAGCAAGACTGCAAAAAATCAAAACAAAAGTACCTGAAGCATTGCTGTATCACTCCCATGGTGCCAGTAAGGCAAGCGCAGGTGAAAGCCGACCAGGTCCGGAGATGGACATTTCAGATCTGACTTCTGCACTGCCAGACCAGCAACCACAGATGAAGGGTGAAACAGGCCCAGATACAGGTGTAAAATCAAGCAGAGCCCAGGCAGGGCAAGGCTGCTGTGTGTGCACAGCAGCCTAGGTCAATCACCAAAAAAACACAGATAGAACTGCGTGCATGACCCAGAGCGCACAGCAACATGTGGTGGTCAGCCACATACCAATATCAGGTAAAAAAAAGGGGGAAGAAGCCAGTGCAGTGTTTTTTTTGGTGATTGACCTAGGCTGCTGTGCACACACAGCAGCCTTGCCCTGCCTGGGCTCTGCTTGATTTTACACCTGTATCTGGGCCTGTTTCACCCTTCATCTGTGGTTGCTGGTCTGGCAGTGCAGAAGTCAGATCTGAAATGTCCATCTCCGGACCTGGTCGGCTTTCACCTGCGCTTGCCTTACTGGCACCATGGGAGTGATACAGCAATGCTTCAGGTACTTTTGTTTGATTTTTTGCAGTCTTGCTTTTATACATTCAGGAGGCCGTAATGGCACAGCGAATATAAAAAACGTAGAGTAGGACTGCCCCATATGAGAATGCCTTGTCGTGGCGGGGTGGCTCAAAGAATTGATCAATTATTTGCCAAATGTCTCATTTTTAATACAGATTAGAATCCAATATGTGCATATGCACTTTATATATTGCATGCTGACCATGTGCGGCGCTGGCTTCTCCCCTTTTTTTACTTGATGTTGGTTCGAGGTTGAGCACCACATGTTGCCGTGCGCTCTGGGTCATGCACGCAGTTCTATCTTCTTCCCCCTTTTTTTTAGCCATCCATGACGTCGACACCGGCAATCACCCCCGATCCGGCGTTCAGCATATCGGGTCTCTCTTGAGGTGCAGCAACAAATGCACCAAGATATAGACGAGATGCTGAAGCTGGGGGTGATCCAAGCATCCAACAGCGCGTGGGCTTTGCCTGTAGTCCTCGTCCCTAAAAAGGACCGAACTACGCGGTTCTGCATGGACTACCGGGGGCTCAACGCTGTGACGATCACCGATGCGTACCCAATGCCGCGCATCGATGACCTGCCCGACCAGCTCGCCGGGGCCAGGTACCTGACCATCATGGATCTGAGCAGGGGTATTGGCAGATTCCCCTGACCCCTGGGGCACGGGACTCTCTGCCTTTATCACCTCATTCGGACTGTACGAGTCCACGGTGATGCCCTTCGGCATGAAGAATGCCCCTGCCACTTTTCAGCGGATGGTCAACACGCTGCTCGAGGGACTGGAAGGGTATGCGACCCCGTACCTGGATGACATTGCCATCTTCAGTCCCACCTGGGAGGATCACCTAGAGCACCTGGCGCAGGTGCTCGGGCGGATCCAGCGAGCAGGCTTCACCATTAAGCCGGAAAAATGCCAGCTGGGTATGAGTGAAGTCCACTACCTGGGACACTGGGTAGGTGGGGGAGCTCTGAAGCGAGAGCCCGGGAAGGTGGATGCAATCGCATCCTGGCCCACCCCAGGACCAAGAAGCAGGTGATGTCCTTCTTGGGACTGCTGGGTACTATAGGAGGTTTGTTCCACACTATAGTGCCCTGGCCATGCCCCTGACTGACTTCACCAAGAAAAAGCTGCCCGTCGCAGTCGACTGGACAGTCGCTTGCGAGACAGATTTCCAGGCGCTCAAGACCGCCCTTTCTAGTTCTCCTGTACTACAGGCAGCCGACTTCATGCGGCCGTTCTTAGTGCAGACCGATGCCAGCGACTTCGGCCTCGGTGCTGTGCTCAGCCAGGTCGACACTATGGGCCATGAACACCCTGTTTTGTACCTGAGCCGGAAGCTCCTGCCGAGGGAAGTGGCCTATTCCACGATGGAGAAGGAATGTCTGGCAATTGTGTGGGCCCTGCAGCATCTGCAGCCATACTTGTACGGAAGCCAATTCACCGTGAAAACAGACCACAACCCCCTCAGCTGGTTACACATGGTCTCTGGGACGAATGGGAGGTTGCTACGCTGGAGCCTCACTCTCCAGTAGTATAACTTCACCATTCACCACAAAAGAAGCAGGGACCATGGTAACACTGATGGGTTGTCCCGGCAAGGAGAGGGTACGGAAGGGCACATGGGGGAACACAGGAATGTGATACCCCCCTAGGGCTCTCTAAAGCAGGGAGGTGTGATGAAGGAACAGCCACCATCTTGGATATGGGGCATAATACTTGCCTCATGTCTGAGCTTGGCCTGTTCCAGGGGCCATTTTGTCTCAGTTCACAGAGCCACAGTCAGCTAACTTCTCCTAACCCCCATGGCCTGTAGGCATATTGAAGAAAACAGGGTTTAGTGCTCCACTGCTGAATAACCAGATCTTTTAGTATGCTAAGTAGATCAGGCCAAAACAGGACTTCAAAGCTGGAGTCAGGAGCCACGCCAGCAAGGGGCCTGGAGATGCCTTGGGGCTTCAATTAGATTATACCTGTCAGCTAGACACAGAAAACACATCCATTACTAGAAATAGTAAATAGGGAATGACACCTCTTCCACCTCTTTGCCCCCCCCGGGGCTACAATCGCTCCGATTGGCTGTTGAAAGTGAACAGCCAATCAGAGCGATAGTAATATTTCACCAATGAAACTTGGTGAAATATTACAATCCAGCCATGGCCAATGCTGAAATAGCATCGGCCATGGCTGAAGACACAAATCTGACCCCCCCACACCAACTGACGGGGGCGATCTGCCCCTGCCACCGCCGTCATTATCTGCTTTCTCTCCCCTGCCCTCCACTTCCCCGGTCTTCTGCTCCCCTCTCTCTCCCCCGTAGCGATCCGACTCCTGGCATTCCTACCTGTGTCCTCCGTCTTCCTCCATGGGCACCGCCATCTTCCAAAATGGCGGGCGCATACGAACCTGCCGGCCGATTCATTCATTCACTCCAGGTACATTTTGATCACTGTGATAGACCCTATCACAGTGATCAAAATAAAAAAAATAGTAAATAAACCCCCCTTTATCACCCCCATAGGTAGGGAACAATATTGAAATAAAGAAAATATATTTATTTTTATTTTTCCATTAGGGTTAGGGTTGAAATTAGGATTATGATTGCAATTAGGGTTGGGGTTGGAATTAGGGTTGGGGTTGGAATTAGGGTTAGGGTTTCAATTAGGGTTAGGGTTGCAATTAGGGTTGGGGTTGCAATTAGGGTTAGGGTTGCAATTAGGGTTAGGGTTGGAATTAGGGTTAAGATTAGGGTTAGGGGTGTGTTGGGATTAGGGTTAGGCTTGTGGTTAGGGTTGGGGTTAGGGTTGTGGTTTGGGGTTAGGGTTGGAGTTAGAATTGAGGGGTTTCCACAGTTTAGGCACATCAGGGGCTCTCCAAACGCGACATGGCACCACCATTGATTCCAGTCAATTTTGCGTTCAAGAATTCAAACGGTGCTCCCTCACTTCCAAGCCCCAACGTGTGCCCAAACAGTGGTTTATCCCAATATATGAGGCATCAGCGTACTCAGGAAAAATTGCACAACTTTGGGGGTCTAATTTCTCCTGTTACCCTTGGGAAAATAAAAAATTGGGGGCTAAAAAATTATTTTTGTGGAAAACAAATGAGTTTTTATTTTCACGGCTCTGCGTTATAAGCTTCTGCGAAGCACTTGGGGGTTCAAAGTGCTCACCACACATCTAGATAAGTTCCTTGGGGGGGTCTAGTTTCCAAAATGGGGTCACTTGGGGTTTCTACTGTTTAGGCACATCAGGGGCTCTGCAAATGTAACATGACGCCCGCAGACCATTCCATCAAAGTTTGCATTCCAAAACAGCGCTCCTTCCCTTCCGAGCTCTTCCATGCGCCCAAACAGTGGTTCCCCCACATATGGGGTAACAGCGTACTCAGGACAAATTGAACAACAACTTTAGGGGGCCAATTTCTCCTGTTACCCTTGTGAAAGTAAAAATTTGAGGGTGAAAAGATAATTTTTGTGGAAAAAAATAATTTTAAACTTCTGTAAAGCACTTGAGGGTTCAAAATGCTCACCACACAGCTGGATAAGCTCCTTGGGGGGTATAATTTCCAAAACGGGGTCACTTGTGGGGGGTTTCTACTTTTTAGGCACATCTGGCGCTCTGCAAACGTAACATGACTACCGCGGAACATTCCATCAAAGTTTGCATTCCAAAATGGCGCTCCTTCCCTTCCGAGCTCTGCCATGCGCCCAAACAGTGGTTCCCCCACATATGGGGTACCAGCGTACTCAGGACAAACTGGTTAACAACTTTTGGGGTCCAATTTCTCCTGTTACCCTTGTAAAAATAAAACATTGTGAGCTAAACAATCATTTGTTGAGGAAAAAAATTATTTTTTTAATTTTCACGGCTCTGCGTTATAAACTTCTGTGAAGCACTTGGGGGTTGAAAGTGCTCACCACACATCTAGATAAGTTCATTGGGGGGTCTAGTTTCCAAAATAGGGTCACTTGTGGGGGTTTCAACTGTTTAGGCACATCAGGGGCTCTCCAAACACGACATGACACATGCAGACCATTCCATCAAAGTCTGCATTACAAAACATCACCACTTCTCTTCCGAGCCCCGACATGTGCCCACACAGTAGTTTTCTCCCACATATGGGGTATCAGTGTACTTAGGACAAATTCGACAACAAGGTTTGGGGTCCAATATCTTCTGTTACCCTTTGCAAAATAAAAAAATTGGGGACTAAAAGATCATGTTTGTGGAAAAAATATGATTTTTTTATTTTCACGCTCGGGCATTATAAACTTTACTGAAACACCTGGGGGTTCAAAGTTCTCACCACACATCTAGATAAGTTCCTTGAGGGGTCTAGTTTCCAAAAAAAGTGTCATTTGTGGGGGATTTCCACTGTTTAGGCACATCAGGGGCTCTCCAAGTGCAACATGGCGTCCAGCCAATTCTGTGTTGAAAAAATCAAACGGCGCTCCTTCCATTCCAAGCTCTGCCATGCACCCAAACAGTAGTTTACAGCCACATATGTGGTATCAGCGTGCTCAGGACAAATTGCACAATAACTTTTGGGGTTTTGTTACAATTGGAAAAATAAAAATTGGGTTGAAAAGATCATTTTTGTGGAAATAATATGATTTTTTTTATTTTACGGCTCTACGTTATAAAGTTATGTGAAGCACTTGGGGGTTCAAAGTGCTCATCACAGATCTAGATAAGTTTCTTAGGGGGTCTAGTTTCTAAAATGGGGTCACTTGTAGGGGGTTTCCACTGCTTAGTCACATCAGGAGCTCTCCAAACGCGACATGACGTCCAAGCTCGATTCCAGCCAATTTTGGTTTGAAAAAGTCAAATGGCGCTCATTCCCTTCCGAGCCCTGCCGTGCGCCTAAACAGTGGTTCCCCCACATATGGGGTATCAACGTACTCAGGACAAATTGGACAACAACTTTTGTGATCCAACTTCTCCTGTTACCCTTGGGAAAATAATAATTTGATGACTTAAAGATAATTTTTGTGGGAAAAAAATAGGATTTTTTATTTTCATGCCCGGGCATTATAAACTTCTGTAAAGCACTTGGGGGTTCAAAGTGCTCACCACAGATCTATATAAGTTCCTTAGGGGGTCTAGTTTCCAAAATGGTGTCACTTGTGGGGGGTTTCCACTGTTTAGGCACATCAGGGGCTCTGCAAACTGAACATGATATCCATCAAAGTCTGTATTCCAAAATGTCATTACTTCCTTTCCAAGCCCTGCTGTGCGCCTAAACAGTTTTTCCGCCCCACATATGGGGTATCAGCGTACTGAGGACAAATTGGACAACAACTTTTGGGGTTCAATTTTCTTGGAAAAAATCAAAAATTGGGGACTAAAAAATAATTTTTGTGGATTTTTTTTTCACACCCAGGCATCATAAACTTTAGTGAAACACTTGGGGGTTCAAAATGCTCACAACAGATCTAGATAAGTTCTTTAGGGGGTCTAATTTCCAAAATGGTGTCACTTGTGGGGGTTTTCCACTGTTTAGGCATATCAGGGGCTCTCCAAACGCAACATGCCATCCTGTTGTGAAAGTTTTGGAAATGAATTCTGAGCAGAAGCTCCCTCTGGTGGTTACAAACAGTACTGAACCATTCAATGAGGATTGGCAATCAGGAGTTACAGACTGGTCTGATATAAGGGAGGTTCCCTCCCATCATGGTTGCCGGTGATCAATTGTTCTTGTCTCAACTGTGGTTCCTGGTTCACTTGGAAGCTTGCTGAGTCTTGCCTCTTCTTCTGCTTTCAGATAAGATATTTTCTGTTTTTGTGCTTACCATTTGCATATTTCTCTGCATTTCTGTGAGGTTAGCCAGGTTCCCCCCGGGGGGCTTGGGCTCCTCTCAGTTCCGCTGGAGCCATTGTTATTTGTTCATTTGCCTTTTCCAGTTTTTTCAGTGGCTGCGGCTTAGTTTTGTTACACCAGAGAACTGATTTAGGTGGTAGAGGTCGTGTGATCTCAGGTGTTTTTGCAATCAGTAGCGTTGGCATTTTTTAGGGTTTTTTTGGTTTGCAGTGAGTATCCTTTCTATCCTTTTCTGTCTAGGCAGATTGGGCCCCAGCGTTTGCTCATACTATTTTCTGTCTGTGTCTGTATTTCCTCTTGTCTAACCGCCATTACATGTTTGGGGGCTTCCTATGTTCTTTGGGGATCTGCTCCGGGGCAGATAGCTTTCCTCTTTCTATCTTTAGGTGTAGTTAATCTCTCAGGCTGTGACGAGGCGTCTAGGACCAACGTAGGAACGCTCCACGGCTGCCTTTAGTTGTGGTGGTTAGTCAGGGTACTGCAATCCAATAGATTCCAACCTCTCTGGTGTATTGCCGTTTTTGCCTGCTCTCCTCAGCTACCAAAACATAACACCGTCCAATCTCAATGTGGAAAATGTTATTTATTAACTATTTTGTGTCACATAAGTCTCTGGTTTAACAGAATAAAAATTCAAAATTTAAAAATTGCAAAATTTTCAAAATTTTCACCAAATTTCCATTTTATTCACAAATAAACGCAAAAATTATTGATCTAAATTTACCACTAACATGAAGCCCAATATGTCACGAAAAAACAATCTCAGAATCGCTAGGAT
>JARQOD010001602.1:0-94414 GCA_033576555.1 Oophaga sylvatica
TTCTTTGGGGATATGCTCCGGGGCAGATAGCTTTCCTCTTTCTATCTTTAGGTGTAGTTAATCTCTCAGGCTGTGACGAGGCGTCTAGGACCAACGTAGGAACGCTCCACGGCTGTCACAGATCTAGATAAGTTCCTTAGGGGGTCTAGTTTCCCAAATGGGGTCATTTGTGGGGGGTTTCCACTGTTTAGGCACATCAGGGGCTCTCCAAATGCAACATGGCATCCAATCTCAATTCCAGCCAATTTTGGTTGGAAAAAGTAAACTGGTGCTCCTTCCCTTCCGAGCTCTGCCGTGCGCCCAAGCAGTGGTTCTCCCCCACATATGGGGTATCAGCGTATTCAGGACAAATTTGACAACAACTTATGTGGTCCAATTTCTCCTGTTACCCTTGGGAAAATAAAAAATTAGTGACTAAAAGATAATTTTTGTGGGAAAAAAATAGGATTTTTTATTTTCATGCCCGGGCATTATAAACTTGTGTGAAGCACTTGGGGGTTCAAAGTGCTCACCAAAGATCTAGATAAGTTCCTTAGGGGTCTAGCTTCCAAAATGGGGTCACTTGTGGGGGATTTCCACTGTTTAGGCTCATCTGGGGCACTGCAAACGGAACATGACCCCCATCAACGTCTGCATTCCAAAACGTTACTACTTCCCTGCCCTGCCGTGCGCCCAAACAGTTCCCCCCCCCCCAAACATATGGGGTATCAGCGTACTCAGGACAAATTGGACAACAACTTTTGGGGTCCAATTTCCTTGGGAAAATTCAAAAATTTGGGACTAAAAAATCATTTTTGTGGAAAATTGTTTTGTTTTTTTTTCATACCCAGGCATTATAAACTTTTGTGAAACACTTGGGGGTTCAAAGTGCTCACAACAGATCTAGATAAGTACCTTAGGGGGTCTAGTTTCCAAAATGGTGTCACTTGTGGGGGTTTCCACTGTTTAGGCGCATCAGAGGTTCTCCAAACGCGACATGGCGTCCAATCTCAATTCCAGCCAATTTTAGTTTGAAAAAGTCAAACGGCGCTCCTTCCCTTACAAGCTCTGCCGTGTACCCAAACAGTGGTTTTCCCCCACATATTGGGTATTGGCGTACTCAGGAGAAATTGCATAACAACCTTATCTGTCCATTTTCTCCTTTTACCCTTGTGAAAATAAAAAAAAAGTTTGTAAAAGATCATTTTTGTGGCTAAAAAGTTAAATATTCATTTTTTCCTGCCACGTTGCTTTAGTTCCTGTGAAGCACCTGAAGGGTTAATAAACTTCTTGAATGTGGTTTTGAGTACCTTGAGGGGTGCAGTTTTTAGAATGGTGTCACTTTTGGGTATTTTCTGCCATATAGACCCCTCAAAGTGACTTCAAATGTGAGGTGGTCCCTAAAAAAAATGGCTTTGTAAATTTTGTTGTAAAAATGAGAAATCGCTGGTCAACTTTTAACCCTTATAACTTCCTAACAAAAAAAAATTTTAGTTCCAAAATTGTGCTGATGTAAAGTAGACATGTGGAAAATGGTATTTATTAACTATTTTGTGTGATATATTTCTCTGTTTTAAAGGGAATAAAAATTCAAAGTTTGAAAATTGCAAAATTTTAAAAATTTTTGCCATATTTGCGTTTTTTTCAAAAATAAACGCAAGTTATATCGAAGAAATTTTACTTCTAACGTGAAGTACAATATGTCACGAGAAAACAATCTCAGAATCGCGAATATCCGTTGAAGCGTTCCAGAGTTATAACCTCATAAAGAGACAGTGGTCAGAATTGTAAAAATTGGCCCGGTCATTAACGTGCAAACCACCCTTGGGGGGTGAAGGGGTTAACATTCTTAGTGCCAGGAAGAAAGGAAACCACAAAATTAAAACGTGTGAAAAACAAGGCCCACCTGGCCTGTCTAGGATTGAGTCGCTTGGCAGATTCCAGATAAACCAGATTCTTATGGTCCGTGAGGACCACCACCTGATGTTTGGCTCCCTCCAGCCAATGTCTCCACTCTTCAAAAGCCCACTTCATGGCCAATAACTCCCGATTACACACGTCATAATTACGTTCAGTTGAAGAAAATTTTTGAGAGAAAAAGGCACATGGGTTACTTTTAGAGGTCTCTGGATCTCTTTGGAACAAAACGGCACCTGCCCCAATTTCAGAGGCATCAACCTCCACCTGAAATGGCAGAGAAACATCAGGCTGCCGTAGAACAGGAGCAGAAGTGAATCTCTGCTTAAGTTCCTGAAACGCAGAGACTGCCTCAGGAGGCCAATTCACCACATCAGAACCCTTTTTGGTCAAATCAGTCAATGGTTTAACAATACCGGAGAAATTACCAATACATTTACGATAAAAATTGGCAAAACCCAAGAATCTCTGAAGAGCCTTTAATGAAGTAGGTTGGACCCAATCACAGATGGCCTGAACCTTGACCGGGTCCATTTCAATAACAGATGGGGACAAAATGAATCCCAGAAATGAGATCCTCTGTACGCCAAAAAGACACTTTGATCCCTTCACATACAGAGCATTCTCTCTCAAAATCTGGAACACAGTCCGAACATGTTTCACATGAGAGTCCCAGTCATTGGAAAAAATCAAGATATCATCCAAATAAACAATCAGAAATTTATCCACAAAATCCCTGAAAATATCATTCATGAAGGACTGGAAGACGGAAGGAGCATTAGTGAGCCCAAAGGGCATCACTAGGTACTCAAAATGCCCCTCTGGGGTATTAAATGCCGTCTTCCATTCATCCCCGTGCTTAATGCGAATAAGGTTATACGCCCCCCTGAGGTCAAGCTTGGTAAACCAACTAGCACTTTTCACCCTGGAAAACAGGTCAGAAATCAAGGGTAACGGATATTGATACTTCACAGTGATCTTATTCAAGAGACGATAATCAATACACGGCCTCAATGAACCATACTTTTTGGCCACAAAGAAAAAACCGGCACCCAAGGGTGAAGAGGATGGTCTGATATGACCCTTCTCCAATGATTCCTTGATATAAGATCGCATAGCATCGTGTTCAGGTAAAGATAAATTAAAAAGGCGACCTTTAGGAAATTTACCACCAGGCACTAATTCAATAGCGCAATCATAGCTCCTGTGAGGGGGCAAGGATGCAGATTTACTTTCACTAAATACATCCGAAAAATCAGTCAAAAAGTCAGGAACATCCTGAGACTGGGGAGAGGCAGAAAAAACAGGAGTGTCGACATTAACACATTGGCAGCCCCAACTGGTCACAGACACAGATTTCTAATCCAAAACAGGATTAGGAGACTGTAACCAAGGGAAACCTAGTACAATAATGTCATGCAGATTATACATCACCAGAAATTTGCAACTCTCCTGATGATCTGGTTCAACCCTCATTATCACCCAAGTAGAAAACTGGGGTTTATGCTGCGCCAAAGGGGTAGAATCAATGCCCAGTAGGGGAATAGACTTCCGCAGGGGTATCATGGGAAACCCACAACGTTTGGCAAAGTCAAAATCCATCAGGTTAATAGCTGCTCCTGAATCAACAAAAGCCTGAGCAGAAAATGTGGATAGGGAGCAAATCAGGGTAACAGTCAACAGAAATTTAGTCTGAACACTACCCAAGACAACTGAGCGTGCAAAAAGTCTTCCCCGCTTAGGGCAGACTGAAATAGTATGAGAGGCGTCACCACAGTAGACACATAACCCATTGCGCTTTCGAAACTCATGACGCTGTGCCCCAGAAGTCACTATCACACTGCATGGGCTCAGAAGCTGGCTCACCAGGCAACACTATCTCACGCATACCTCTGCGCTCACGCAAACGTCTGTCAATTTGAATAGCCAATGACATAGAATCATTGAGACCAGAGGGAGCAGGGAATCCCACCATAACATCCTTTACAATCTCTGACAGCCCCTTCCGAAAAAGGGCTGCCAAAGCATCATCATTCCATTTGGTCAGGACTGCCCACTTTCGGAATTTCTGACATTACAACTCAGCGTCTTCAAGACCCTGATTTAATGCCAACAAGGTTTTCTCAGCTTGATCAGTGACATTAGATTCATCGTACAATAACCCTAGAGCCAAAAAAAAAGTGCATCAATATCATTCAAAACAGGATCCCCAGGTGTCAGGGAAAAAGCCCAATCTTGAGGGTTGCCGCGCAGGAGAGAGATGACAATTTGAACCTGCTGTGCTGCGTTCCCTGAGGACTTAGGCTTTAAGGCAAAAAACAACTTACAGTTATTTTTGAAATTCAGAAATTTAGCCCGATCCCCCAAAAACAAATCTGGCATGGGAATCCTAGGTTCCACAACCGGCAACCCAGCAAGATAGATAGCAATACTCCGAACCTCAGTGGCAAGCTGATCCACACGGCCAGACAACTGTGCAAGCTCCATTGAGAGAAAAAAAATCCTCCTCAGCACCCAGAGAAAAAGAGGAAAAAAAAATGCAACAAACAGGAAAAAAAAAAAAAATCTCTGACAACTCTGACAATTTTTTTTTCCACACTATTTTTCCCTTCTGTGAGTACCATATAATTTTCAGTTTTGGCCGGTGATACTGTTATGTTTTGGTAGCTGAGGAGAATAAGCAAAAACGGCAATACACCAGAGAGGCTGGAACCTATTGGATTGCAGTAACCTGAACTAACCACACAACTAGAGGTAGCCGTGGAGCGTTCCTATGTTGATCCTAGACGCCTCGTCACAGCCTGAGAGATAACTACACCTAAAGGCAGAAAGATGAAAGCTATCTGCCCCGGAGCAGATCCCCAAAGAAAATAGGAAGCCCCCAAACATGTTATGGCGGTTAGACAAGAAGAAGCACGGACACAGACAGAAAATAGAATGAGCAAACGCTGGGGCCCAATCTGTCTAGACAGAAAAGTATAAGAAAAGAATACTCACTGCAATCCAAAAAAAAAACCCCTAAAAATACCAACACTACTGATTGCAAAAACACCTGAGATCACATGACCTCTACCACCTAAATCAGTTCTCTGGTGTAACAAAACTAAGCCGCAGCCACTGAAAAAACAGGAAAAAGCAAATGAACAAACAACAGTGGCTCCAGTTAAACTGAGAGGAGCACAATTTATTTAACCAAAAAGAGGCCAATTTGTAAGCGCTCATTCATATATATTATTAAATCAAATACCCAAGAAAGTATATGAAAACCAGAGCCAGTTTATAGAAAAATACAAAAACAATTTTATTGAATTACAGAACAATTTAAAAAGACATAACAATCATCGTATATGATATTAATGACAAAGAAGAAGGCAAAAAAAAAAAACCCCTAAAAACCGTTATTCAAAAATGTAAATGCATGAAAAAATACATAAAGGATACTGGTATAATGTCAAGAAAAAATGATGACTATGCTGTGGTATACATATATAGATCTGTCAAAGTGAAGTGCCTAGTGCACATCTCAAAGGGATTATAAATATAGTGTTTTGACATTTGTCCCATCAATAGGAGGATAATCAAAGAATATTATTTAGCGTAATAGAAAAGAAAAAATGTTTTTAATGTGCTCAAATGAAACAAAAAAAGGGCAAAATTTTACTAAATATTAAGAGGCAAGACAAATCATGTATCCAACCTAGGCATGTCATAAATACACAGTATACATAAGCGGAAGGAACTATGTAAACATGAATCAGTACACAGGAAAAATATATCAAACGACTGCGCAAGTGCAAATACAGCCGAAAATGCTAACAGCTGATGGGTATAGAGAGGCAGACATGCCTATAATATCGAATAATAATGGTATATACCTAGATGTATACATATATAAATAGAGATAAGGCTAAAAGATAATGCTATACAAATCAATATCCATATATATATAGAGGGGAAGCACAAGTATTAGTATATGCAAGCATGAATCAATGCACAGAGTGAATATAACAAATGGCTGCGCAAGTGCAAGTACAGCCAAAATTGCTAATGTGCTCCCATATATTTTACACAAAATAAACTATTATACATGCATGTACTACTATAGCCTTTGATATACCATCATATAAGTATACAAATATTGTTGTGTGCCACAGCCAAAAGCATAGAAATCAGATATATATATAATTCCTGTGAAGATCAAATAAGCATCTAGGCAGAGTGCATATGTTGTTATCGTACTAAGCCTGCCAACATGCATATATATATACACACATGTAAATACCAATGTGGTGATTAAAGACTATAATCCGCAACATGTTGCTAAAGGATTCCTTCCCATGTGTCCACAAGTAACATGGTAGTGCAGAGTAAACTCAATAACACATGGAGACAATAAACACAGATAAATAGAGTATCCAAACTTACTGAATAACGGGCAGGAGGTGGTCACGCCCCCGAGGAAGCATTTTGCGAAACGCGCGTTGGGGCTCTCCTGCCCGTTATTCAGTAAGTTTGGATACTCTATCTATCTGTGTTTATTGTCTCCATGTGTTATTGAGTTTACTCTGCACTACCATGTTACTTGTGGACACATGGGAAGGAATCCTTTAGCAACATGTTGTGGATTATAGTCTTTAATCACCACATTGGTATTTACATGTGTGTATATATATATGCATGTTGGCAGGCTTAGTACGATAACAACATATGCACTCTGCCTAGATGCTATTTGATCTTCACAGGAATTATATATATATATGATTTCTATGCTTTTGGCTGTGGGACACAACAATATTTGTATACTTATATGATGGTATATCAAAGGCTATAGTAGTACATGCATGTATAATAGTTTCTTTTGTGTAAAATATATGGGAGCACATTAGCAATTTTGGCTGTACTTGCACTTGCGCAGCCATTTGTTATATTCACTCTGTGCATTGATTCATGCTTGCATATACTAATACTTGTGCTTCCCCTCATATATATATGGATATTGATTTGTATAGCATTATCTTTTAGCCTTATCTCTATTTATATATGTATACATCTAGGTATATACCATTATTATTCGATATTATAGGCATGTCTGCCTCTCTATACCCATCAGCTGTTAGCATTTTCGGCTGTATTTGCACTTGCGCAGTCGTTTGATATATTTTTCCTGTGTACTGATTCATGTTTACATAGTTCCTTCCGCTTATGTATACTGTGTATTTATGACATGCCTAGGTTGGATACATGATTTGTCTTGCCTCTTAACCCCTTCACCCCCAAGGGTGGTTTGCACGTTAATGACCGGGCCAATTTTTACAATTCTGACCACTGTCTCTTATGAGGTTATAACTCTGGAACGCTTCAACGGATCTTCGCGATTCTGAGATTGTTTTCTCGTGACATATTGTACTTCACGTTAGTGGTAACATTTCTTCGATATAACTTGCGTTTATTTTTGAAAAAAACGCAAATATGGCGAAAATTTTTAAAATTTTGCAATTTTCAAACTTTGAATTTTTATTCCCTTAAAACAGAGAAATATGTCGCACAAAATAGTTAATAAATAACATTTCCCACATGTCTACTTTACATCAGCACAATTTTGGAACCAAAATTTTTTTTTGTTAGGAAGTTATAAGGGTTAAAAGTTGACCAGCGATTTCTCATTTTTACAACAAAATTTACAAAGCCATTTTTTTAGGGACCACCTCTCATTTGAAGTCACTTTGAGGGGTCTATATGCAGAAAATACCCAAAAGTGACACCATTCTAAAAACTGCACCCCTCAAGGTACTCAAAACCACATTCAAGAAGATTATTAACCCTTCAGGTGCTTCACAGGAACTAAAGCAACGTGGAAGGAAAAAATGAATATTTAACTTTTTAGCCACAAAAATGATCTTTTACAAACTTTTTTTTTATTTTCACAAGGGAAAAAGGAGAAAATGGACAGATAAGGTTGTTATGCAATTTCTCATGAGTACGCCAATACCCAATATGTGGGGGAAAACCACTGTTTGGGCACACGGCAGAGCTCGTAAGGGAAGGAGCGCCGTTTGACTTTTTCAAACTAAAATTGGCTGGAATTGAGATTGGACGCCATGTCGTGTTTGGAGAGCCCCTGATGCGCCTAAACAGTGGAAACCCCCACAAGTGACACCATTTTGGAAACTAGACCCCCTAAGGTACTTATCTAGATCTGTTGTGAGCACTTTGAACTCCCAAGTGTTTCACAAAAGCTTATAATGCCTGGGTGTGAAAAAAAAAAAAAAACAATTTTCCACAAAAATGATTTTTTTAGTCCCAAATTTTTGAATTTTCCCAAGGAAATTGGACCCCAAAAGTTGTTGTCCAATTTGTCCTGAGTACGCTGATACCCCATATGTGGGGGGGGGGAACTGTTTGGGTGCACGGCAGGGCTTGGAAAGGAAGTAGTAACGTTTGGAATGCAGACGTTGATGGGGGTCATGTTCCGTTTGCAGTGCCCCAGATGAGCCTAAACAGTGGAAACCCCCACAAGTGACCCCATTTTGGAAACTATACCCCCTAAGGAACTTATCTAGATCTTTGGTGAGCACTTTGAACCCCCAAGTGCTTCACACAAGTTTATAATGCCCGGGCATGAAAATAAAAAATCCTATTTTTTTCCCACAAAAATTATATTTTAGTCACTAATTTTTTATTTTCTCAAGGGTAACAGGAGAAATTGGACCACATAAGTTGTTGTCCAATTTGTCCTGAGTACGCTGATACCCCATATGTGGGTGGGAACCACTGTTTGGGCGCACGGCAGAGCTCGGAATGGAAGGAGCACCATTTGACTTTTTCCAACCAAAATTGGCTGGAATTGAGATTGGATGCCATGTTGCATTTGGAGAGCCCCTGATGTGCCTAAACAGTGGAAACCCCCCACAAATGACCCCATTTTGGAAACTAGACCCCCTAAGGAACTTTTCTAGATCTTTGGTGAGCAATTTGAACCCCAAGTGCTTCACACAAGTTTATAACGTAGAGCCGTAAAATTTAAAAATCATATTTTTTCCACAAAAATGATCTTTTCACCCCAATTTTTATTTTTCCAAGGGTAACAAGACTCCAAAAGTTATTGTGCAATTTGTCCTGAGTGCGCTGATACCCCATATGTGGGGGTAAACCACTGTTTGGGTGCATGGCAGAGTTTGGAAGGGAAGGAGCGCCGTCTGACTTTTTCAACGCAGAATTGGCTGGACGCCATGTCGTGTTTGGAGAGCTCCTGATCTGCCTAAACAGTGGAAACCCCCATAAATGACGCCATTTTGGAAACTAGACCCCTCAAGGAACTTATCTAGATGTGTGGTGAGAACTTTTAACCCCCAGGTGTTTCACTAAAGTTTATAACGTACAGCCGTAAAATAAAAAATCTTTTTTTTTTTTTACAAAAATGATTTTTTCGTCCCCAATATTTTATTTTCACAAGGGTAACAGAAGAAATTGGAACCCAAAAGTTGTTGTCCAATTTGTCCTGAGTACGCTGATACCCAATATGTGGGAGAAAACTACTGTATGGGCGCACGTCAGGGCTCGGAAGGGAAGTAGTGACGTTTTGGATTGCAGACTTTGATGGAATGGTCTGGGGGCGTCATGTCACATTTGGAGAGCCCCTGATGCACCTATACAGTGGAAACCCCCCACAAGTGACCCCATTTTGGCAAATAGACCCCACAAGGAACTTATCTAGATGTGTGGTGAGCACTTTGAACCCCGAAGTGCTTCACAGAAGTTTATAACGTACAGCCGTAAAAATAAAAAATCTTTTTTTTTTTACAAAAATGATTTTTTCGCCCCCAATATTTTATTTTCACAAGGGTAACAGAAGAAATTGGAACCCAAAAGTTGTTGTCCAATTGGTCCTGAGTACGCTGATACCCAATATGTGGGAGAAAACTACTGTATGGGCGCACGTCAGGGCTCGGAAGGGAAGTAGTGACGTTTTGGATTGCAGACTTTGATGGAATGGTCTGGGGGCGTCATGTCGCATTTGGAGAGCCCCTGATGCGCCTAAACAGTGGAAACCCCCACAAGTGACCCCATTTTTGAAAATAGACCCCACAAGGAACTTGTCTAGATGTGTGGTGAGCACTTTGAACCCCGAAGTGCTTCACAGAAGTTTATAACGCACAGCCGTAAAAATAAAAAATCCTTTTTGTTTTTGCAAAAATGATTTTTTTGCCCCAATATTTTATTTTTACAAGGGTAACAGGAGAAATTGGACCCCAAAAGTTGTTGTCCAATTTGTCCTGAGTACGCTGATATCCAATATGTGCGAGAAAACTACTGTATGGGTACACGTCGGGGCTCGGAAGGGAAGTAGTGACGTTTTGGATTGCAGACTTTGATGGAATGGTCTGGGGGCGTCATGTCGCATTTGGAGAGCCCCTGATGCGCCTAAACAGTGGAAATCCCCAACAAGTGACCCCATTTTGGAAAATAGACCCCACAAGGAACTTATCTAGATGTGTGGTGAGCGCTATGAAGCCCCAAGTGCTTCACAGAAGTTTATAATGTACAGCCGTAAAAAACAAAAAATATTTTTTTTTGTACAAAAATGATATTTTCGCCCCCAGTTTTTTATTTTCCCAAGGGTAGCAGAAGAAATAGGACAAATTGCACAATAACTCTTGGGGTCCAGAGTACGCTGATACCCCATATGTGGGGATAAACTACTGTTTGGACGCATGGCAGAGCTGAGAAGTGAAGGAGCACCGTTTGACTTTTTCAACGCAGAATTGGCTGGAATTGAGATCAGACGCCATGTCACATTTGGAGAGCCCCTGATGTGCCTAAACAGCGGAAACCCCCCAATTCTAACTCCAACCCTAACCCCAACACACCCCTAACCCTAGTCCCAACCCTAACCACAAACCTAACCCTAACACACCCCTAATCCCAACCCTAACCCTAATCCTAACTTTAGCGCCAACCCTAACCCTAACTTTAGCGCAACCCTAACCCTAACCCTAATGGGAAAATGGAAATAAATACTTTTTTTAAATTTTATTATTTTTCCCTAACTAAGGGGGTGATAAAGGGGGGTTTGATTTACTATTTATAGCGGGTTTTTATGATTGGCAGCTGTCACGCTAAAAGACGCTTTTTATTGCAAAAATAGTTTTTGCATCATCACATTTTGAGAGCTTTAATTTTTGCATATTTTGGCCCACAGAGTCATGTGAGGTCTTATTTTTTGCGGGACGAGTTGACGTTTTTATTGGTACCATTTTTGAACATGTGACGTTTTTTGATCGCTTTTTATTTCGATTTTTGGGAGGTTAGAATGAACAAAAATCAGCAATTCATGAATTTCTTTTGGGGGAGGCGTTTATACCGTTCCGCGTGTGGTAAAATTGATAAAGCAGTTTTATTCTTCGGGTCAGTACGATTATGGCGATACCTCATTTATATCATTTTTTCATGTTTTGGCGCTTTTATAGAATAAAAACAATTTTATATAAAAAATAATTATTTTTGCATCGCTTTATTCTGCGAGCTATAACTTTTTTATTTTTTCGCTGATGATGCTTTATGACGGCTCGTTTTTTGCGGGACAAGATGACGTTTTCAGCGGTACCATGTTTTTTTATATCGGTCTTTTTGATCGCGCGTTATTCCACTTTTTGTTCGGCGGTATGATGATAAAGCATTGATTTTTTGCTTCGTTTTTTTTTTATTTTTTTTAAGGGGTTCACTAAAGGGGTTAACTAGTGGGACAATTTTATAGGGGGTTCGTTACGGACGCGGCAATATCCAAATATGTGTACTTTTATTGTTTTTTTTTTTTTATTTACAGGAAGAAGTGAATTTATTGGGGAATATTTTTTTTTTTTTATCTATTTTGGATTTTTTTTTTACACATGTTTATTTTTACTTTTTTAACTTTTTTACTTTGTCCCAGGGTGGGACATCACAGTATTTTATCAGATCGCTGGTGTGACAGTGTGCACAGCACTACTGTCACACCAGCGATCGCACAGGCATAGATGCAGGCTTCTCAGTGCCTGCTCTCGGCAGGCACTGAGGTAGCCGCCTCCCTCCAGGACCCCGGCGCCATCTTGGATCCGGGTCCTGGGAGGGAGGAAGCCCTCAGAACAGCGCGATCACATCGCGCTGCTCTGAGGGTCTCAGGGGGGCGCGCAGGGAGCCCCCACCCTGCGCGATCCTCCCCTGTGCCCCCAGTACACCGCGATCATGTTTGATCGCGGTGTGCAAGGGGTTAATGTGCCGGGAGCGGTCCGTGACCGCTCCTGACACACAGTCATGGGTGTCAGCTGTGATAATCAGACTGACACCCGGCGGCGATTAGCTGCGCTCCCCTCAGGAGCGCAGCTGATCGCCTATGACGTACTATCCCGTCCCCGGTCATACGGGCCCAGGTACCATGGACGGGATAGTACGTCCGATGGCAGTAAGGGGTTAATATTTAGTATAATTTTGCCCTTTTTTTGTTTCATTTGAGCACATTAAAAACATTTTTTCTTTTCTATTACGCTAAATAATATTCTTTGATTATCCTCCTATTGATGGGACAAATGTCAAAACACTATATTTATAATCCCTTTGAGATGTGCACTAGGCACTTCACTTTGACAGATCTATATATGTATACCACAGCATAGTCATCATTTTTTCTTGACATTATACCAGTATCCTTTATGTATTTTTTCATGCATTTACATTTTTGAATAACGGTTTTTAGGGTTTTTTTTTTTTTGCCTTCTTCTTTGTCATTAATATCATATACGATGATTGTTATGTCTTTTTAAATTGTTCTGTAATTCAATAAAATTGTTTTTGTATTTTTCTATAAACTGGCTCTGGTTTTCATATACTTTCTTGGGTATTTGAGAGGAGCACAAGCCCCCGGAGGGGACCTGGCTGACCTCCACAGAAGTGCAGGGAACAATGCGAAAAGTGAGCACAAAAATAAAAACAGAAAATATCTTATCTGATAGCAGAAGATGCAGGCAAGACTCAACAAGCTTCCAAATGAACCAGGAACCACAATTGAGACAAGAACAATTAATCACCGGCAACCATCATGGGAGGGAACCTCCCTTATATAAAACCAGTCAGAGATCCCAGATTGCCATTCCTTGCTGAGAGGTTCAGTACTGTCTGTAACTACCAGAGGGAGCCTCTGCTCAGAAACCATCTCTAGCACATGCATAACAGACGCCGCTCCAAGAGTGTCCTTCACTATCGGAAGTGACGATTGCGGGTCATCGTTGCGCTCCAGAGAAGAGCGCACCGGAACTGACGTTATCTCTGCCTGCTTCAGCGCACTATTTAAATGAGGTAAAGGAACATTTACCGGTCCCACTTTTTCTTACAAACAGGCGTGCAGGAGGTGACGCGATGAAGTCCCTTTTGGTGTCTCCCCTGATGATCTGACCAAGAGAAACGCGTCAGGAGTATGGTGTTTTGGGGACGATAGTTATCTCAGGATATCGCTATGTCCTTGTAGCAAGGAATTGTATGGATATACATAAAAGCCTCCCTTGCTGGATCAGGTCAAGCACAACCTGAAGAAAAAGACAACTTTGGGTGAGATTGTTCCTATAGTTATTTTTGCAATACATAGTCTATCATGGGACACATGTGATGATTCTATGCGATTATTGGCATGAGACATGACCCCTCTTGTACATTGATTATGAAATGAACTGTGTTTTTTGTTTTACCATAAGGAATTATACAAATAGAGATACTCTATATTGGTGTTAAAATGTAATGTAGGGATTCGCTCTGGTAGGCAAGGGCCGGACCGCAGTTATGAGGCAACACACAGGCTTTTAGTCCAAAATCAATTGTTTACTTTCACGTTAAACACCAGGTAACAAAACATGACAAAAAACATCAATGCATTCCAGCTTTGCAAACTACTGTTTCCAGACGCACCCTTGCATGGGATGGGTTGACTAAGCGGCTGCAAGCCAGCAGGGACCGCCAGGTGCCTTCCCGGGTGATCTGGACTCGCTTCCGGTGCTCACTGACACACTGTAACAGAAAGTCACTTCCAGGCTGACTCTAGCCAAACTCCTCAATAGAACCGCATGGTTCTCAGTGTGGGACCGTCACAGGCTCTGCACACCTATGTGTCCTGTCCGGGTGCTCTTCAGGACCCCCGTCCAACACCCTGGCCACCAAGTTCCAAGTCTCACCACTTGCTTCCAGGAATCCGATCCAACCCCAGGATCTTCCAACACCGACAGACCTTCCAGGAACCTTCCAGGCAGCCCTGTGCAGGACACACTCTCCACTGTCTCAGCCAGACTTCCAGAGACTCCTCAGTCTCCAACACAATCTCCATGTGCCCAACACTGCCTTTCATACCTGTAGCCACTCCCCAAGCCAAGGTATGAAGCACATGGTCTGGTCACCTGTTCATGACCTCATCACAGGTCCTTCACAAGACATACAATCACCAGTATGTAACATTCATTCTCCCACCACCAGTGGGCGGTGTATGTGTGGTTAGCATGTCCCACCCAGCTCACAAGCTAACCCTGTAGGTTCACCCTTAACAATAATCAGAACTCTTATGGGACTACAAGTCCCAGAACAACATTACTGACCTACAGCACAGAATAGCTCTGCGACACATACTTTCCATTTAGCAGCATACCATGGACTGGTTTCCTATCCATCTCATGCCTCCTTGCATAATTTGAGCAACTTATACAGTGCCCCCTAGGTGCCACATTAGTCACTACACCACATACCTTCCCCCTCTGTTCAAACTTGTGAGGTTGAACACCTGTTCCAACCCGAGGACCCCGAGACAGGTCACCCATGTCACCTTGCCCTACATGTCGAGGGGACCGTCTCAGTCGATTTTGGGCATCCTGCAACATTACCTCTTTGTTAGGCCTACTCCGCCCCCAGCAGTCAGAATGTCGGCCTTGTCTTTCCGTCTGTGTCACCAGACCCCTCCAGTACTGCCTCCTACGGTTGTTGCGGTCATGAGTCCATCGTCCAGTCAAGCTTACTGGTTGATCTGAGTCCGACTCTCTGTCTCTTCGTCCGCCACCAGGTCTCACACTTAGGTCACTCAGCCCTGAGCTAACAGAAGCGTCATCTCTACCCCTCAGTGTTTCAGCTCGTCTACTGCCCGTCCCCAGAGAAGCCTCTTGTTTCTCTATATCTTGGGCTGGAAGCAGTCGCCATCTTTGTTTCAATTCCTGCAGCTGTTCCTTCATCCGCTTTCTTCCTGAGATCAGCTGCTCTACTTCTCGTAGGTACATCACTCGATACTCCAGGAGCATTCGGATGTTCTTCAGGCTCTCCACTGAGCCCACACCAATGAATGGAACCATGTCTTCTTCTCCAGCCACCTTGATCTCGCCATCAGCTGGAATCCTCACTCTCCTTACATCGGATCTATCCACCATCTCCTGCATCATTTTTCCAAGTCTTCCAACGACTCTCCCCACCAGATTTCTGGGTACCGGAATTACCTCTTCTACCAAGCCCAGCCGATTTTGATCTTCCTTCACCTGCTCCAAACGTCGAGCGGCCTTCATGTTACTCAACGTAATCATCTGTTTCGCGTGGAGACACTGCAGATGCATATCCTTCAGGACAGCCACCAGCTTCTCTGTGTCTTCCCCCTCTGCCAGGATCACCAACTGGTTCGTCTCTGGTGCCCAGTTCACACTATCGGCTTTACCGCCTTTTTAAAGGCCTCATGCACCCCCTCACTGGCACAGGCTTCTCGCATGTCGTCTGCAGGTACCTTTATCACACACCTAAAGAGTGAAGCCTCATCCTCTTTCTGAGACTCACGCTCTTCACGACCCCTTGCCAAGATGGGCACTGGCACTTCCGCCTTGTCATCACTCGGGCACGGCCGCTGTACGTCTTCAACCCGCAACTTCTCCTTCTGCAGACCCCTTACTGCTTCTCTGAGCACCTCCATCTCTTCTCCCAAGTCCTACCCACACTTTGCCACATAGACAGGTGACCTCTGAGCTCAGAGACTACCTTCTCCAGCTCATCCACTCTATGTTCCGCTGTTTGCCTCAGGGCCTTTTCTTGTTCGATCTGCTCCTTCATGGTCTTTAGTTCAGCCGACTTTTGCTTCTCACCAGACAATTTGTTAGCCATGTTCTGCTTTATGGCCGCAACCTCGGCCTCCAGGTGGCGCACCTGCTCCAACTGTACAGCGTTGGCGCCTTCCGTGTCTGACCCCGTCAACCTTTCTTGAGGCTCCACCCTCTCCGGCTCTTCAGGGTCTGGAAGCGTACTCACACCTTGCACAATCGCATCAGTCATAGGTTTTTCTTTATTACCATCCTTAGTATATTCATTGTGTTCCTGTCACGCCGTCTCTGTGTACAGGAGGTCAGGGCCTAAGCTGACCCTAAGCTGGGGCCCTAACTAATCCCTCTACCTGGAGGTACTGTTAAAGGTACAGAGGTCCAGGCCGCCAGCGTAACCCCTATCTCCTGAGGATCCCTGAACCTCAGTAATCTAGTCCTGACAAGGACCCCGATCACAACAACAGGGGACAGGATAATTTAAGCCAACACACAGTACTAGACGAACGAGACAGTACAAGGGGAAAACCCAAAAACCACCTTGCATACAAAAACTCGCACCACAACAACAGAGGGAACACCAACGGGTAAGGAGATAAATAATAAAGGGAGGAAGGGAAAAAACCACACAAAGTACACTTCACTCCAAACTCCAAAATACCACAAGCCGCTCTGTTTGTCTGCAAGGAATGCTTTCACCAACAACTTCCCTAACAGACTGGCAGGTATTTGAAGGAGTCCCACTACTGCAGCATTGACTGCAGCTGGGTGAGGCTGGGCCTCATCTAGCACAGAGAGAGAGAATTAACTCCCTCACTGACGAAAAACACAAAGCACCAAAAACTCAGCTGCTAGAAGTCAGGCTGTGTAATCGTGACGATCTTCGTGGCGATACACCCGTGACAGTTCCGGCGCCTTGAGCTCTTTGTGTCTCCTACGACGGAAGGATTTTTTCTCCTTTTGGGGCTTTTCATCACTGTACTCCCTTTCACTATTAAAGTCACAGTCTGAGTCACCTGCCACCCGTCAAAGACTTCTGGTCTGTCCGTTGGGTAGCCGCACCCTTTCCACTTGTGTCATCGTCTACTGTGTCCCCGAGTTGGTCAGACCCGTCCACTTTGGGAGGTGTCACTGTACTAATATACATTGCCCCAACAGTACGGAGACCTCTATTCAGTGGCTGTAGAGGAACTCCCCCCTCCCACAATTCTGAGAACAGCCAGAGTCCCGGCTGTTGTGAATGGGTTTGAGATGAGTTCTGAGCAGAAGCTCCCTCTGGTGGTTACAAGCGGTGCTGGTCTGTCCAGTGAAGATTGTGAGGAATGGGAATCAGGTGTTACTGACTGGTCTTATATAGGGAGTCACCTTCCCATCAGGGTTGCCGGTGATCAATTGTTCAGGTCTCAATCCTTGTATCCTGTTTCTCTTGTAGCCTGCTGTGTCGTGTCTGCATCTCCTGCTAACAGATAAGACATTTTCTTCTTTTTGTTTTTGTACTATATTTTTGCATTTTGTCCTGCACTTCTGTGGGGGCCTTCAGGGTCCCCTCCGGGGGCTTTTGCCCTCTCAGTTTAGTTCAGCCACTGATGTTTGTACTTTTGCTTTTTCCAGTTTTTTCAGTGGCTGCTGTTTTGATTTTGTTACACCAGAGAACTAATTTAGGTGGTAGAGGTCGTGTGATCTCAGGTGATTTTGAAATTAGTAGAGTTGGTGCTTTTCAGGGTTTTCTGGGATTGCAGTAAGTACCCTTCCTGTCCTTTTCTATTTAGTTAGTTTGGGCCCCAACGTTTGCTCATACTATATTCTGTCTGTATCAGTATTTCATCTTGTCTAACCGCCATTACATGTTTGGGGGCTTTCTATTGTCTTTGGGGTCTGCTCCGGGGCAGATAGCTTTCCTATTTCTATCTTTAGGTGTAGTTAGTTTCTCAGGCTGTGACGAGGCGTCTAGGACCAACGTAGGAACGCTCCACGGCTGCCTCTAGTTGTGGTGGTTAGTCAGGGTACTGCAATCTCATAGATTCCAACTGCTCTGGTGTATTGCCTTTTTTGCCTGCACTCCTCAGCTACCGAAACTTAACACCCGGCCTATTACCACCGGACAAGCTAAGTTTGGAACTAAAGCTGCCTTAAGGTTTTTACTGTCCCTGACCGTCTCTAGTATCACAAAGGCCTCTACATATTCCCTAGTGGACCCATGGAGGCAGGTGACCTTGATCTTTCTTGTGGATATAAATTTATCGGGTGCAGCCCTCACGAGGGTCACCGAGCTCCCTGAATCGACCAGTCCGTGTACCTCCTCCTCACCATTCATCAGCAGGTCACATCCACGTAGCCTTTCATCTGGAGGGTAATTCAAATGGCAGACTGGACATACATAGCACCATTGCCCCTGGCAACAATCCGATGTCGCCTCCCCTTTATTGTTGGGATACTCCACCCCCTTTTTACCCCCATCCCTGCTGGTGGGTTACCATACCTTTTTGGCCACCACCCCACTCTGGGATACACCCTGTGGACTCCCCCACAGTTTTCTTAGGCACAACCCCCACAGTACAGTTTTATTTCTTTTGGTCTGTTACTGGCCCTTTAAGAGTCTGTGTGACCTGGTTCACACTGTCCTTCTATTACACCACCAGCTCCTGCTGGCACCGATACCGCTGCTGTGGCCGCCACCAACCAACAGAACCTCCGACTGCCGCTCACAAGCTGCTGCTACTGCAGAACCTCTTCCTGCAAGTGTCCCGGTAGCTCCCGCTACCACCAGTCTCTGCACGCTTCCGCTGCGCCATCTTCGTGGACCCCCTGATCCACGCAACCTTCGTAACCCCACCGAGTTACAGCCTGCCGCTTGTCACCTTCGTAACCCCACCGGGTTACAGCCAGACGTCTTCACCTGGTTATTTGTCATGCATGGAAAAAAAACATCCACAAAAAAAAAAAAACAGCCTTACCTCACTGCGTCTGCCTGCATTCTCCACAACCTGTTGTGAATGGGTTTGAGATGAGTTCTGAGCAGAGACTCCCTCTGGTGGTTACAAGCGGTACTGGTCTGTTCAGTGAAGTTTGTGAGGACTGGGAATCAGGTGTTACTGACTGGTCTTATATAAGGGAGTCACCTTCCCATCAGGGTTGCCGGTGATCAATTGTTCTGGTCTGAATCCTTCATTCCTGTTTCCCTTGTAGCCTGCTGTGTTGTGTCTGCATCTCCTGCTAACAGATAAGACATTTTCTTCTTTTTGTTTTTGTGCTATATTTTTGCATTTTGTCCTGCACTTCTGTGGGGGCCTTCTGGGTCCCCTCCGGGGGCTTTTGCCCTCTCAGTTTAGTTCAGCCACTGATGTTTGTACTTTTGCTTTTTCCAGTTTTTTCAGTGGCTGCTGTTTTGATTTTGTTACACCAGAGAACTAATTTAGGTGGTAGAGGTCGTGTGATCTCAGGTGATGTTGAAATTAGTAGAGTTGGTGCTTTTCAGGGTTTTCTGGGATTGCCCAACGTAATTATGACGTGTGTAATCGGAGTTATTGGCCATGAAGTGGGCTTTTGAAGAGTGGAGACATTGGCTGGAGGGAGCCAAACATCAGGTGGTGGTCCTTACGGACCATAAGAATCTGGTCTATCTGGAATCTGCCAAGCGACTCAATCCTAGACAGGCCAGGTGGGCCTTGTTTTTCACACGTTTTAATTTTGTGGTTTCATTTCTTCCTGGCACTAAGAATGTTAAGGCGGATGCCCTCTCGAGGAGTTTCCTTGCGGACTCTCCTGAGTTATCTGATCCTTCTGTTATTTTGAAAGAGGGTGTAGTTCTTTCCGCCATCTCGCCCAATTTGAGACTTGCTCTGGAGGGGTGTCAGGAGGATAGGCCCGAGTGCTGCCCTGTTGGAAAATTGTTTGTCCCGGACCAGTGGAAAAAGAGTGTGATGTCTGAGATTCATTGTTCCGCATTGGCTGGGCATCCCGGAATTTTTGGTACCAGAGACTTGGTTAGTCGGTCCTTTTGGTGGCCTACCTTGTCTCGTGATGTCAGGGAATTTGTGCAGTCCTGCGGGACTTGCTCTCGCTCCAAGCCTTGCTCTCGCTCTAGTGGTTTGTTGATGCCATTGCCTGTGCCCAAGAGACCATGGACCCATATCTCTATGGATTTCATTTCCGACCTTCCTGTTTCTCAGAGAATGACCACCATCTGGGTAATTTGTGATAGGTTTTCCAAAATGATACATCTTGTGCCATTACCTAAGTTGCCTTCCTCCTCTGAATTGGTGCCGTTGTTCCTTCAGCACGTGGTTCGTTTACACGGCATTCCTGAGAACATTGTGTCTGACAGAGGAGTCCAGTTTGTTTCCAGATTTTGGAGGACTTTTTGTTCTAAACTGGGTGTTCAATTGTCTTTCTCCTCGGCATTTCATCCTCAGACCAATGGTCAAACTGAGAGAACAAACCAGACATTGGAGACTTATCTTAGATGCTTTGTGTCTGCTGATCAGGATGACTGGGTCTCTTTTTTGCCTTTGGCTGAGTTTGCTCTTAATAATAGGGCTAGCTCTGCCACTTTGATGTCTCCGTTTTTCTGTAATTCTGGGTTTCACCCTCGATTTTCTTCAGGACAGACGGAGGCTTCTGTCTGTCCAGGTGTTGACTCTGTTGTGGAGCGTATGCAACAGATTTGGGACCAGGTAGTGGAGAGGTTGTCCCTCTCTCAGGAGAAGGCCCAGCGGTTTGCTAACCGGCATAGGACTGATGGTCCTCGGTTTAAAGTGGGGGACTTGGTCTGGTTGTCCTCAAAGAATATTCCTATGAGAGTGGCATCTCCTAAATTTAAGCCTAGGTTCATTGGACCTTATAAGATCATTGAGATTCTTAATCCTGTTTCTTTTCGTTTGCTTCTTCCAGGGACATTTAAGATCCATAACGTGTTCCACAAGTCCTTGTTGAAGAGGTTTGTTGAGCCAGTGGTTCCTGCTGCTGTGCCTCCTGACCCTGTTTTGGTTGAGGGCAATCTGGAGTATGTAGTTGAGAAAATATTAGATTCTCGTTTTTCTAGACGGAAACTCCAGTATTTGGTTAAGTGGAGAGGTTATGGTCAGGAAGACAATTCTTGGGTGTTTGCTTCGGACATCCATGCTAGGAGACTCATCCGTGCGTATCATAGAACTCATCCTGACCGACCTGGTTGCTCAAATGAGGGTTCGGTGACCCCTCCTCAAGGGGGGGGTACTGTTGTGAATGGGTTTGAGATGAGTTCTGAGCAGAGACTCCCTCTGGTGGTTACAAGCGGTACTGGTCTGTTCAGTGAAGATTGTGAGGACTGGGAATCAGGTGTTACTGACTGGTCTTATATAAGGGAGTCACCTTCCCATCAGGGTTGCCGGTGATCAATTGTTCTGGTCTGAATCCTTCATTCCTGTTTCCCTTGTAGCCTGCTGTGTTGTGTCTGCATCTCCTGCTAACAGATAAGACATTTTCTTTATCGGGTGCAGCCCTCACGAGGGTCACCGAGCTCCCTGAATCGACCAGTCCGTGTACCTCCTCCTCACCATTCATCAGCAGGTCACATCCACGTAGCCTTTCATCTGGAGGGTAATTCAAATGGCAGACTGGACATACATAGCACCATTGCCCCTGGCAACAATCCGATGTCGCCTCCCCTTTATTGTTGGGATACTCCACCCCCTTTTTACCCCCATCCCTGCTGGTGGGTTACCATACCTTTTTGGCCACCACCCCACTCTGGGATACACCCTGTGGACTCCCCCACAGTTTTCTTAGGCACAACCCCCACAGTACAGTTTTATTTCTTTTGGTCTGTTACTGGCCCTTTAAGAGTCTGTGTGACCTGGTTCACACTGTCCTTCTATTACACCACCAGCTCCTGCTGGCACCGATACCGCTGCTGTGGCCGCCACCAACCAACAGAACCTCCGACTGCCGCTCACAAGCTGCTGCTACTGCAGAACCTCTTCCTGCAAGTGTCCCGGTAGCTCCCGCTACCACCAGTCTCTGCACGCTTCCGCTGCGCCATCTTCGTGGACCCCCTGATCCACAGCAACCTTCGTAACCCCACCGAGTTACAGCCTGCCGCTTGTCACCTTCGTAACCCCACCGGGTTACAGCCAGACGTCTTCACCTGGTTATTTGTCATGCATGGAAAAAAAACATCCACAAAAAAAAAAAAACAGCCTTACCTCACTGCGTCTGCCTGCATTCTCCACCAACCTGTTGTGAATGGGTTTGAGATGAGTTTCTGAGCAGAGACTCCCTCTGGTGGTTACAAGCGGTACTGGTCTGTTCAGTGAAGATTGTGAGACTGGGAATCAGGTGTTACTGACTGGTCTTATATAAGGGAGTCACCTTCCCATCAGGGTTGCCGGTGATCAATTGTTCTGGTCTGAATCCTTCATTCCTGTTTCCCTTGTAGCCTGCTGTGTTGTGTCTGCATCTCCTGCTAACAGATAAGACATTTTCTTCTTTTTGTTTTTGTGCTATATTTTTGCATTTTGTCCTGCACTTCTGTGGGGGCCTTCTGGGTCCCCTCCGGGGGCTTTTGCCCTCTCAGTTTAGTTCAGCCACTGATGTTTGTACTTTGCTTTTTCCAGTTTTTTCAGTGGCTGCTGTTTTGATTTTGTTACACCAGAGAACTAATTTAGGTGGTAGAGGTCGTGTGATCTCAGGTGATTTTGAAATTAGTAGAGTTGGTGCTTTTCAGGGTTTTCTGGGATTGCAGTAAGTACCCTTCCTATCCTTTTCTATTTAGTTAGTTTGGGCCCCAGCGTTTGCTCATACTATTTTCTTTCTGTGTCAGTATTTCTTCTTGTCTAACCGCCATTACTTGTTTGGGGGCTTTCTATTATCTTTGGGGGTTCTGCTCCGGGGCAGATAGCTTTCCTGTTTCTATCTTTAGGTGTAGTTAGTTTCTCAGGCTTTGACGAGGCGTCTAGGACCAACGTAGGAACGCTCCACGGCTGCCTCTAGTTGTGGTGGTTAGTCAGGGTACTGCAATCTCATAGATTCCAACTGCTCTGGTGTATTGCCTTTTTTACCTGCACTCCTCAGCTACCGAAACATAACACCAACCTGTAGGGATTGGCTCTGGTAGGCAAGGGCCGGACCGCAGTTATGAGGCAACACACAGGCTTTTAGCCCAAAATCAATTGTTTACTTTCACGTTAAACACCAGGTAACAAAACATGACAAAAAACATCAATGCATTCAAGCTTTGCAAACTACTGTTTCCAGACGCACCCTTGCATGGGATGGGCTTGACTAAGCGGCTGCAAGCCAGCAGGGACCGCCAGGTGCCTTCCCGGGTGATCTGGACTCGCTTCCGGTGCTCACTGACACACTGTAACAGAAAGTCACTTCCAGGCTGACTCTAGCCAAACTCCTCAATAGAACCGCAGGGTTCTCAGTGTGGGACCGTCACAGGCTCTGCACACCCATGTGTCCTGTCCGGGTGCTATTCAGGACCCCCGTTCAACACCCTGGCCACCAAGTTCCAAGTCTCACCACATGCTTCCAGGAATCCGATCCAACCCCAGGATCTTCCAACACCGACAGACCTTCCAGGAACCTTCCAGGCAGCCCTGTGCAGGACACACTCTCCACTGTCTCAGCCAGACTTCCAGAGACTCCTCAGTCTCCAACACAATCTCATCTCCATGTGCCCAACACTGCCTTTCATACCTGTAGCCACTCCCCAAGTCAAGGTATGAAGCACATGGTCTGGTCACCTGTTCATGACCTCATCACAGGTCCTTCACAACACATACAATCACCAGTATGTAACATTCATTCTCCCACCACCAGTGGGCGGTGTATGTGTGATTAGCATGTCCCACCCAGCTCACAAGCTAACCCTGTAGGTTCACCCTTAACAATAATCAGAACTCTTATGGGACTACAAGTCCCAGAACAACATTACTGACCTACAGCACAGAATAGCTCTGCGACACATACTTTCCATTTAGCACCATACCAGGGACTGGTTTCCTATCCATCTCATGCCTCCTTGCATAATTTACAGCGCCCCCTAGGTGCCACATTAGTCACTACACCACAGTAATCACACTCATTTCTATTCTATTATAACCTGTGTTAAGCAATTGAGGTTGGCTACTCAGTGTTTCTGTAATCGATGATCCAGACAATATACATATGAATAATGTCTTGAGCTCTGGCCAACTAATTAAGAAGGCTAACAATATTTCTGAGCGAATTTAAAAAGGCTATTCATATATTTTTTATAGGCACCTTTTTTGGTCTTTTCTCATTTTGGGTGGTTATATCGGTTTTGAATATGTTTGTTGTTTTAATGGATCTCAAATGTTTTTAAATTGAACCATTAAAAGTTATAGTTTAACATACATTTCTACCTTAGTATAAACTATTACAACTATTTTTTGTAACTATTTTTTTTATCAAAAATGAAAATGTATGCACCTTACACAAACATATAAAACATTTACACCCAATTTACAACATAGAGCCACCCTTCCCCCTCCCTCCAGTGTAATCTATAAGTAGTTCACGGACAAAAGATTAAAATTGGTTCACAGTTAAAGAACGATCTATTGTTTGGCTTTTTGATAAACAATGGTTCTGGTTTTACCTTCAGGTGCATATATGAAAAGATTTTTGGGGTTACCCACTCTAGAGCAAGCAACGTACAACTGTCCATGTGAAAAACACGGGCTCTCCAAATTAATGGCGGCTACTTTAAGTGATTGACCTTGTGCTTTGTTTATAGTCATAGCAAATGCAAGTCGCATTGGGAACTGCAGACGCTTAAAATTGAAGGGCATGTCGCTTGGTAGCAAAGGAATATGTGGAATGAAGACATTTGCTCCCTTAGAGTTTCCCATAAGAATAGTGGCTTCAGTAACACTGGACATGAGACTCTTAATGCATAATCTTGTGCCTTTACACATTTCTGGTGGGTCAAGTTTCCGAAGCAAAATTATTGTGGCCCCTATTTTTAACCCCTTCCTGACCTGACACCACGAAGGCGTCATGAAAGTTGGTGCCTTCCCGACCTGTGACACCTATGTGGTATCATGGGGAGATCGCGTTCCTGCGGGTCGGGTGACCGGGGTCACTGAAAGGTCACCCGACTCGCAGGTACAGGAGGACTTATACTTCACCCCGGTGGGGGGGTGGCTTTGCCCCCCTGTGGCTACGATTGCTCTGATTGGCTGTTGAAAGTGAAACAGCCAATAAGAGCAATTGTAATATTTCTCCAATGAAACTTGGTGACATATTACAATCCAGCAATGGCCGATGTTGCAATATCATCGACCATGGCTGGAGACCACAATCTGCCCCCGCCACCGACTGACGACGGTGATCTGCCACTGCCATCCGTATTTGCCCTCCCCTCCGCTTTCCCCTGCCTTCCAATGCCCCCTCCCCTCTCCCGATACCTCCCAAGTCCGGGTGTCCCTCCTGGTGTCCCTCCATCTTCCTCCATCGGCGCCGCCATCTTCCAAAATGGAGGGCACATGCGCAGTGTTCCCGGCGAATCTGCCGGCCAGCAGATTCATTCATTCCAGGTACATTTTGATCACTGTGATAGACACTGTCACAGTGATAAAAATAAAAAAAAAATAGGAAATAACCCCCCTTTATCACCCCCATAGGTAGGGAAATATAATGAAATAAAGAAAATATTTTTATTTTTCCATTAGGGTTAGAATAAGGGGTTAGAATTAGAGTTGGAATTAGGGCTAGGGTTGGAATTATAGCTTGGGGTTGGAATTAGGGTTGCTTTGGCAATTAGGGTTAGGGTTGCAATTAGGGTTAGGTGGAATTAGGGTTAGGGTTGCGAATTAGGGTTAAGATGTTAGAGTTTGGGTTAGGGTTGGGATTAGGGTTAGGCTTGTGGTTAGGGTTGGGATTAGGGTCAGGGGTGTGTTGAGGTTAGGGTTGGGATTAGGGTTAGGGGTGTGTTCAGGGTTAGGGTTGGAGTTAGAATTGAGGGGTTTCCACTGTTTAGGCACGTCAGGGGCTCCCCAAACGCGACATGGCATCACCATTGATTCCAGCCAGTTTTGCGTTCAAAAATTCAAATGGTGCTCCCTCCCTTCCAAGCTCTGACGTGTGCCCAAACAGTGGTTTACCCCAACATATGAGGCATCAGTGTACTCAGGAAAAATTGCACAACTTTGCAGGTCTAATTTCTCCTGTTACCCTTGGAAAATAAAAAATTGGGGGCTAAAAAATTATTTTTGTGGAAATCAAATGATTTTTTATTTTCACGGCTCTGCGTTATAAACTTCTGTGAAGCACTTGGGGTTCAAAGTTCTCACCACACAGATAAGCTCCTTGAGGGTCTAGTTTCCAAAATGGGATCACTTGTGGGGGGTTTCCACTGTTTAGGCACATCAGGGGCTCTGCAATCTGAACATGACACCATCAAAGTCTGCATTCCAAAACGTCATTACTTCCGAGCTCTGCCGTCCACTCAGTTTCCCCCCCCCCCCCCCACATATGGGGTATCAGCATACTCAGGACAAATTGGGTAACAACTTTTGAGGTCCAACTTCCTTGGGAAAAATCAAAAATTGGGGACTAAAAAATAATTTTTGTGGAAATTTTTTTTTCACACCCAGGCATTATAAACTTTAGTGAAACACTTGGAGGTTCAAAGTGCTCACAACAGATCTAGATAAGTTCCTTATGGGGTCTAGTTTACAAAGTAGTGTCACTTGTGGGGGTTTCTACTGTTTAGGCACATCAGGGGCTCTCCAAACGCAACATGGCGTCCAATCTCAATTCCAGCCAATTTTGGTTTGAAAAAGTCAAATGGTGCTCCTTCCATTCCGAGCCCTAGCGTGCGCCCAGACAGTGGTTTTCCCCCTCAAAAATTGTGTTTACAAAATTGTGCTGATGTAAAGTAGACATGTGGAAAATGTTATTTATTAACTCTTTTGTGTCACATAACTCTGGTTTAACAGAATAAAAATTAAAAATTTGAAAATTGAGAAATTTTCGCCAAATTTCCAATTTGTTCACAAATAAACGCAAAAATTATTGACCTAAATTTACCACTAACATGAAGCTCAATATGTCACAAAAAACATCTCAGAATCGCTAGGATCCGTTGAAGCATTCCTGAGTTATTACCTCATAAATGGACACTGGTCAGAATTGCAAAAAATGGCCAGGTCTTTAAGGTCAAAATAGGCTGGGTCATGAAGGGGTTAAAGTGAGCTTATGCGGTGGCGTTCCAGGAGGCTCCAAAGAATTGAGGCACTCCATCGATACATTACGGCTTGTTCACTCTCCATGACCGAATCAATGGACATGTATGTGGTCGCTAGACCGGTCACATTGTTCACTTGTCCAAGATCTTTGACACAATTTTGCTTTCTTAGCTTTTGGATGAACCTGTCCAATAGATGGTCGTTTCTTGGGCGGCATTTTAAAAACCATCCTTAGTCTTTAGTATTCACCTGACACTGATAAGAGATGTAATAGGATGAATAGTAAATCCAGAGCAGCCCTCACACAGGATTACTATGACCTGAAGGAGCAATGAAAACCGCCTCACAGGCAGACTCGTCTAGTTGCCCATAGCAACCAATCAGAGCTCAGCTTTCACTTTACCTCAGCAGCTTCAGCGATGAAAGCTCCCTGTATAGTAAGCAATAATGACAATCTTACTATGAGAATACCTCCCAACCGTCCCGGTTTGAGCAGGACAGTCCCGATTTTGACCCCCCCCCCGCGTCCCGCTGAGGACACTATGTGTCCCGCAGTGAGATGAGCCGCCACGCCCCCATGCACCCCTTGCTGCCCTCCTTGTCTCTACAGATCAGCGGCTCACAGCTAGCAGTGACGCTGCTATGCTATTCTCTTCTGTGTCCACAGACCTGTGATGAGGTCACAGGAGGGGAGGAGTCAGGGGTCACATGATCAGTGTCCTCTTGTGTGCAGGACTCTGCGCTGTGCTGGTTGTCATGGTGCTGGATGAGGGTAAGTTTGTGTGTGTGTGTGTGGGGTGGGGACTGTGGATGTAGCAGTGCTGTAGTGTGTACAAGTTGGAGTCGTGTGTGTATGAGGTGTACGGAGCGGAGACGTGTGTGTACGAGGTGTACGGAGCGGAGCCGTGTGTGTACGAGGTGTACGGAGTGAGCCGTGTGTGTACGAGGTGTACGGAGCGGAGCCGTGTGTGTACGAGGTGTACGGAGCGGAGCCGTGTGTACGAGGTGTTCGAGCGGAGCCGTGTGTGTACGAGGTGTACGGAGCGGAGCCGTGTATGTACGAGGTGCACGGAGCGGAGCCGTGTGTGTACGAGGTGCACGGAGCGGAGCCTGTGTGTACGAGGTGTACGGAGCGGAGCCGTGTGTGTACAGGTGTACGGAGCGGAGCCGTGTGTGTACGAGCTAAGCCGCACATGTACGAGGTGCACGGAGCGGAGTCGTGTGTACGAGGTGCACGGAGCGGAGCCGTGTGTACGAGGTGGATGTAGCAGTGCTGTGTGTGTACGAAACAGAGCCCTGTGTGTGAATTGTACGGAGCTGAGTCGCTCAGCTCCGTACACACAGGGCTCCGTGCTTGAGCCGTGTGTGTATGGATGGAGCCTTGTGTGTATGTAGCGGAGCCGCGTGTGTACGAGGTGTATGGAGCAGAACCGCGTGTGTGGAGTCGTGTGTGTACAAGGTGTACAAAGCGTGGCTGCGTGTGTACAAGGTGTACGGAGTGGAGCCTTGTGTGTGCGAGGTGGATGGAGCGGAGCCGTGTGTGTACGAGGCATACAAAGCAGAACCGTGTGTGTGAGGTGTGCAGAGCCGTGCATGTACAAGGTGTATGGTGGGGAGCATTCATACCTCCCAACCGTCCTGAATTCAGTGGGACACTCCCGATTTTGAGAGTCTGCCCCGCTGTCCCGGCCGGGAGCTTTTCCCGTGGACACAGGAGTACATGCCGGAGCCCCGAAGAGCACTTTAAAACTCGCACGTGATGTTCCACCAGAAGTGACGTGCTGGAAGATGACCGGAAATTAGGTAATTTCGGGAGGAGATTGTGACGGAACCATGGAGGCACTTCAGGGAATGCTTCAGATCCATCACCGTGTCCTCGCCTTGGAATCGGGAATGTCGGCCGTGTGAGCGGATCATGATATGTCCTGCACCGGGAGGCTTTTGTGGGCTCTACAATGGGAGCCGGGCTGCTGTAGTATCTTTATAGAATCTTTATTTCTTTCTCTCTCTCTGTTCTTTCTTTCTTTCTCTCTTTGTTCTTTCTTTCCCTTTCTCTCTCTCCCTCTGTTGTTTCTTTCTTTACCCTTTTTTTCTCTCTGTTCTTTTTTTCTGTCCCCTCTTTCTTTCGCTCTCTGTTTCTTTCTTTCTCTCTCTCTGTTCTTTCCCCTCTTTTTCTCGCTTTCTTTCTTTCTTTCTCTCTGTTCTTTTTTCTTTCTCTCTCTCTGTTCTTTCTTTCGCCTCTTTCTTTCTTTCTTTCTTTCTCTCTGTTCTTGCTTTCCCCTCTTTCTTTCTCTCTCTATTCTTTCTTTCTTTTTCTCTCTGTTCTTTCTTTCCCCCTCTGTCTTTCCCTGTTCTTTTTTTCCCCTCTTTCTTTCTCTCTCCCTCTCTGTTCTTGTCACGCGGTCTTATGATATGTGTACGATGTCAGTAAACTATTCTTAAAAGAACAACACTCTATACAACATATAGATTAGCAACATAAGCATGTAAATATAGAATAGATTTACCTGACACGATATCCGTTGAACTCAGGGTTAATCTTGAGGACTTGATACACTGTCACAGGAAAGAAGAGGACCGGGGGTCTAACCTGACCCTAAACTGGGGTCCTAACTAATCCCTCACCTTGGAGGTACTGATAATGGTTCAGAGGTCCAAGTCTCCAGCCTAACCCTGTCTCCTATCAGTCCCTGAACCCTGTAATCAGTCCTAAGAAGGATTCTGATTACTACCAAAGAGATATGGGCTGATCTCTGCTAAATACACAGATTAGCAATATAAGACAGACTGGAGAAAACACAGACTTGCATACACACTCAAACACAGAAGGAACATAAATGATCTGGGATATTAAACTCTAAGAAAGGTGAGCTTAAAACAACTAAGGAGCTCTTTAACTTTAAGTCTATACAGATACAATCCTATCTGTGGTCTGCATGAAGAATTTCACTGGCAACTCCCAACACAGACAACCAGAGATTTAAAGGAAACCAATCAACAAATAATTAATTGCAGCCGGGAGAGACTGCACCCATTCCCAGAACTGAGCACAGACAGAATTAACTCCCTAACTGCCAAACACAAAGAAACAGCAACTCAGTTGTGAGAAGTCAGAATGTGCAACCGCGACGATCTTCGTGGCGATGCACACATGACAGTACCCCCCCTTCTACGAGGGGCCTCCGGACCCTCAGGGCCAGGTTTGCCCGGGTGAGTTCTGTGGAAGGTCCGCACCAAACGATCTGCGTTAATGTCAGACGCAGGAACCCACGTCCTCTCCTCTGGACCATACCCCTTCCAATGCACCAAGTACTGAAGGGACCGGCGATTCAGACGTGAGTCAATGATCTTTGACACTTGAAACTCCAAGTTACCATTGACCACCACTGGAGGAGGAGGTAGAGGTGATGGTATAACTGGTGCCACGTACCTCTTAAGTAATGACTTGTGGAACACATTATGAATTTTAAACGTAGGAGGGAGGTCCAGACGAAATGCCACAGGATTAATTATGGAACTGATCCTGTACGGCCCAATGAATCTGGGGCCCAGCTTCCAGGAGGGAACTTTAAGTTTTATATTCCTGGTAGACAACCATACCAGATCGTTCACATTAAGATCTGGACCAGAAACTCTCCTCCTATCAGCCATACGTTTATAACGGTTCCCCATAGCACTCAGATTATTCAATACACCTCTCCACACTGAAGCAAGTGACGACGAGAAACGCTCCTCCTCAGGAACCCCAGAAGGGCCCCCCCATTGAAAGTACAAAACTGGGGATGAAAACCATATGCCCCAAAAAACGGGGATTTACCAGTGGACTCGCTCCGCCTGTTGTTAAGAGCGAACTCTGCCAGAGGCAAGAAAGAAGACCAGTCCTCCTGGTTCTCTGAGACAAAACACCGAAGATAAGTCTCTAGGCTTTGATTCAGACGCTCTGTCTGACCATTGGTCTGCGGATGAAAAGCCGAGGAAAATGATAATTGCATCCCCCGACGTAAACAAAATGCCCTCCAAAACTTGGACACAAACTGAGACCCCCTATCTGACACCACATCAGAAGGCAACCCATGAAGTCTCACAATCTCCCCAATGAACACCTGCGCCAGAGTTTTAGCATTAGGGAGGGCAGGAAGAGCAATGAAATGTGCCATCTTACTGAACCTGTCAACAACCACCAGTATGACAGTCTTCCCTGACGACTGAGGAAGGTCCGTGATGAAGTCCATAGACAAATGAGTCCATGGACGCTCCGGAAGTTTCAAGGGTAAGAGGGTCCCAGACGGACGGGTATGAGGGGTCTTAGAACGAGCACAAACCCCACAGGACGCGACAAAAGTTAAAACATCTTTATTAACGTTAGGCCACCAAAACCGGCGAGAAAGGAGATCTAAAGTAGCCTTACTCCCTGGATGTCCTGCTAAAGCAGAATTATGATGTGCCTCAATAACCTTTTGTCTCAACTGATTTGGGACAAACAGTCTCCCTGGAGGTCCTGCAGGGGCGTCCCCCTGAGCCTCTAACACCTCCTCCTCAAGCTCAGAAAATACAGCCGACACTACCACCCCCTCCTGAAGGATAGGAATCGGGTCATCCGTTTTCCCGGCCCCTGGGAAACTGCGAGACAAGGCATCAGCCTTAACATTCTTAGATCCAGGGCGATAAGTGACAACAAAATTAAACCTGGTAAAAAACAACGACCATCGAGCTTGGCTGGAATTCAGACGCTTAGCAGATTCCAAATACAGCAGGTTCTTGTGATCAGTAATGACGGTGACCGGGTGGACTGCCCCCTCCAAAAAGTGGCAAGCTTTGTCCGACCATTTAGAAAAATCCGTCCCTTTTCTTGTCATGTCAGTGAGAGGTTTGACAACAGATGAGAAATTACAAATAAATTTCCGGTAGTAGTTAGCAAACCCCAGAAAACGCTGCAGAGCCTTAAGATCCTCTGGCTGATCCCATTCAAGCACTGCTCTCACCTTTTCAGGGTCCATACGGAAACCGGAGGCTGACACCAAGAAACCCAAAAACTGAAGTTCCTGTACGGCGAATACACACTTTTCCAGTTTGGCGTATAGTTTATTGTCTCGCAAGATCTGCAACACCTGTCTCACATGCTCCTGGTGAGACACAAGATCTGGCGAGTAAATTAAAATGTCATCCAAATATACGACCACAAACAGCCCCACCAGATGACGAAAAATGTCATTAACAAAATGTTGGAATACTGCTGGTGCAGTAGTCAGACCAAAAGGCATGACAAGGTTCTCATAATGTCCCTCCGGCGTGTTAAACGCCGTTTTCCACTCATCCCCTCTTTTATCCTAATCAGATTATACGCCCCCCTGAGATCCAATTTAGAGAACCATTTGGCGCCAACAATTTGATTGAAGAGATCAGGAATCAGAGGGAGTGGATACGGATCTCGAACAGTAATCCGATTAAGTTCGCGGAAATCCAAGCAAGGGCGTAGGCCTCCATCTTTCTTCTTCACAAAGAAGAACCCCGCGGCCACTGGGGAAGATGAAGGTCTAATATGCCCTTTAGCCAGACTTTCCGAAATATAATCTTTCATAGCCTGCCTCTCAGGACCAGAAAGGTTATATAACCTAGCTTTAGGTAACTTAGCATCAGGAAGTAAATTAATAGAGCAGTCATACACACGATGAGGAGGCAACTCCTGACACCCCTCCTCAGAGAATACATCCCCAAAGTCCTCCAAAAAAGGAGGCAAAGTACTAGGCACGACCGCACTGATGACTGTGTTCATGCAGTTACTTTTGCAAAACTCACCCCATTGGCTTATCTCTCTGGACTGCCAATTAATCACAGGGTTATGTTTAACCAACCAAGGAAGTCCCAACACAATAGGAGTAGGTAGACCCTCCAACACATAACAAGATAATAGTTCCCTATGTATTGCCCCTACCCGAAGGTCAATGTTATGAACCTCATGAACAAAGCTACCTTGGCCGAGAGGCCTGGCGTCAATGGAGAATATAGGGATCGGTTTGACCAATACACTCAGATGCATACCTTGAGCCTGAGCAAACTGAGCGTCAACCAGATTAGCCCCGGACCCACTATCAAGAAGAACAGAAAATCTCTCCACTCTCGTACCAACCACCACCTCCACTGGTACAAGGAACTGAGAAGAACTAGCGGACGAAATACATACTCCCAGGTTGTCGTCCACCACACAACCTGGGATTAACAGTTTTCCGGCGACTTCTTACTCAACAAGGCACGGGACGGACATCCCCAACAAAATGTCCCTCTTTCCCGCAGAAGAAACACCTTCTAGTCCTGCGGCTTACCGCCAATCCCCTCCTACGAAATGATGTCCCTCCCAACTGCATAGGCTCATCCGAACAGACAAGGGGAACCTCAACATAAGGGACTTTAGTGGTAGGTGGAGAAACAACAGGGAGTGGAGTTACCTCACCCCTCTCCCGAAGCCGTCTATCAGTACGGATAGCCAGGGCCATAGCAGCCTCCAGTGATGGAGGAGAATCATACTGAGACAAAACGTCCTTTAATTTGTCAGAAAGCCCATGACAAAACTGGCTCCTAAGAGCTGGGTCATTCCACTGAGTATCTGTGGCCCATCTACGGAACTCAGAAGCAAATTCCTCCGCCGGACGATCTCCCTGCTGTATCTTACGTAATTTTGTCTCAGCAAGAGAGACCCGATCTGGGTCATCATATACCAAACCCAGGGCAGTAAAAAATCGATCTACTGACTGTAGAGCCGGGGATCCCGGAGGAAGGGAAAATGCCCAGGATTGAGGGTCCCCTTGTAGGAGCGAGATAACAATTCCCACTCTCTGCTCTTCACTCCCTGATGATCGAGGCCGAAGCCGAAAATACAATTTACATGCTTCCCTGAAGGTAAAAAATTTGTCTCGCCCACCAGTGAACCTGTCCGGGAGAGCAACCTTAGGTTCAACTCTGGTTTGCTCCAGGGGAGACAAAACTTTGGACTTAATGTCCGTCAGCTCCATGGATAATCCCTGCAACTGCAGAGCCAGCTGGGCTACTGGATCCATGGCAACTGGGAATAATTTTATGGGCCAGTGAAAATGTCACGCGGTCTTATGATATGTGTACGATGTCAGTAAACTATTCTTAAAAGAACAACACTCTATAAACATATAGATTAGCAACATAAGCATGTAAATATAGAATAGATTTACCTGACACGATATCCGTTGAACTCAGGGTTAATCTTGAGGACTTGATACACTGTCACAGGAAAGAAGAGGACCGGGGGTCTAACCTGACCCTAAACTGGGGTCCTAACTAATCCCTCACCTTGGAGGTACTGATAATGGTTCAGAGGTCCAAGTCTCCAGCCTAACCCTGTCTCCTATCAGTCCCTGAACCCTGTAATCAGTCCTAAGAAGGATTCTGATTACTACCAAAGGGATATGGGCTGATCTCTGCTAAATACACAGATTAGACATATAAGACAGACTGGAGAAAACACAGACTTGCATACACACTCAAACACAGAAGGAACATAAATGATCTGGGATATTAAACTCTAAGCAAGGTGAGCTTAAAACAACTAAGGAGCTCTTTAACTTTAAGTCTATACAGATACAATCCTATCTGTGGTCTGCATGAAGAATTTCACTGGCAACTCCCAACACAGACAACCAGAGATTTAAAGGAAACCAATCAACAAATAATTAATTGCAGCCGGGAGAGACTGCACCCATTCCCAGAACTGAGCACAGACAGAATTAACTCCCTAACTGCCAAACACAAAGAAACAGCAACTCAGCTGTGAGAAGTCAGAATGTGCAACCGCGACGATCTTCGTGGCGATGCACACATGACAGTTCTTTCTTTCTGTTCTTTCTTTCCCCTCTTTCTTTTTCTCTCTCTGTTCTTTCCCCTCTTTCTTTCTTTCTTTCTCTCTCTCTGTTCTTTCTTTCTTTCTCTCTCTGTTCTTCCTTTCCCCTTTCTTTCTTTCTTTCTCTCTCTGTTCTCTGTCCCCTCTTTCTTTCTCTCTCTATTCTTTCTTTCTTTTTCTGTCTGTTCTTTCTTTCCCCCTCTGTCTTTCTTTCTGTTTTTTCTTTCTCCTCTTTCTCTCTCCCTCTGTTCTTTCTTTCTCTCTCCCTCTCTGTTCTTTCTCTCTCTGTTCTTTCTTTCTCTGTTCTTTCTTTCCCCTCTGTCTTTCTCTCTCTGTTCTTTCTTACCCCTCTTTCTTTCTCTCTCCCTCTGTTCTTTCTTTCCCCTTTTCTTTCTCTCTCCCTCTCTGTTCTTTCTTTCCCCTCTTTCTTTTTTTCTCTCTGTTCTTTTTTCTGTCCCCTCTTTCTTTCTCTGTTCTTTCTTTCTTTCTCTCTCTGTTCTTTCTTTCCCCTTTCTTTCTTTCTCTCTCTGTTCTTTCTTTCCCCTCTTTCATTCTTTCTCTCTGTTCTTTCTTTCCCCTTTCTTTCCCCTCTTTGTTTTTTTTTCTCTCTGTTCTTTCTCTTCCCTTTCTTTATTTCTTTCTCTACTTTCTCTCTGTTCTTTGTTGCTTTCCCTCTTTCTTTCTCTATCTCCTTTCTTTCTGTTTTTTTTTCTCTCTCTGTTCTTTCTTTTACTCAGTACCAGTCAGTGTGATCACCAGTGCTAAATGGGTGTGGTCGGGGCGTGGACATGGGTGTGACTAGTTGTGAAATGGGTGTGGTCGGGGCGTGGCCTTCGTCCCTCTCCCATCTTCAAAAGTTGGGAGGTATGCTATGAGGCATTTTTCACCTGACCAATATTGCTGCTCAGTAAGGCTGCTTCACACACTTTACCTCAGCAGCTTCAGTGATGAAAGCTCCCACACGCATGTCATCCATGTGTTTGTGCGTGCGCAGTGTAAGTGTTCATGGTGTGTGAGTACGTGTGTGCTCTTTTCGTCTGTGTGCGAAGGGTGCATCCATCTGAGTGTGTTTGCATGCGTGTGTGGTCCTTGCGTGAGTGTATGTGTTCGCAGTATTCTGCTCCTGTGGGTGGAGAGGGGGCGTGCCAAATTTCACCCAAAACCGGCGAGAACTGTGGATTTGTATAGAGTGATCAGCTTAACAGCAATTACTTGCAAAGTCAATATTTGGCTAGAAAATGAACTTTATCCCCCAAAACACATTTCAACATCATTGCAGCCCTGCCTTAAAAGGACCAGCTAACCTCTTTTCAGTGATTGCTCCATTAACACAGGTGTGGGTGTTGATGAGGACATGGCTGGAGATCAATCTGTCATGATTAAGTAAGAATGACACCGCTGGACACTTTAAAAGGAGGCTGGTGCTTGGCATCATTGTTTCTCTTCTGTTAACCATGGTTATCTCGAAAGAAACACGTGCAGTCTTCATTGCAATGCACAAAAATGGCCTAACAGGGAAGAGTATCGCAGCTAGAAAGATTGCACCTCAGTCAACAATCTATCGCATCATCAAGAACTTCAAGGAGAGAGGTTCCATTGTTGCCAAAAAGGCTCCAGGGCGCCCAAGAAAGACCAGCAAGCGCCAGGACCATCTCTTAAAAGTGTTTCAGCTGCGGGATCGGGCTACCAGCAGTGCAGAGCTTGCTCAGGAATGGCAACAGGCAGGTGTGAGTGCATCTGCACGCACTGTGAGGCGGAGACTCTTGGAGCAAGGCCTGGTCTCAAGGAGGGCAGCAAAGACGCCACTTCTCTCCAGAAAAAACATCATGGACAGACTGATATTCTGCAAAAGGTACAGGCAGTGGACTGCTGAGGACTGGGGTAAAGTTATTTTCTCTGATGAATCCCCTTTTCGATTGTTTGGGACATCAGGAAAACGCCTCTTTCGGAAAAACAAGGTGAGCGCTACCACCAGTCTTGTCTCATGCCAACTGTTAAGCATCCTGAAACCATTCATGTGTGGAGTTGCTTCTCAGCCAAGGGAATCGGCTCTCTCACAGTTTTGCCTAAAAACACAGCCATGAACAAAGAATGGTACCAGAATGTCCTCCAAGAGCAACTTCTCCCAACCCTCCAAGAGCAGTTTGGCAATCAACAGTGCCTTTTCTAGCATGATGGAGCACCTTGCCATAAAGCAAAGGTGATAACTAAATGGCTCAGGGAACAAAACATAGAGATTTTGGGTCCATTGCCTGGAAACTCCCCAGATCTTAATCCCATTGAGAACTTGTGGTCAATCATCAAGAGACGGGTGGACAAACAAAAACCTAAAAATTCTGACAAAATGAAAGCATTGATTGTGCAAGAATGGACTGCTATCAGTCAGGATTTGGTGCAGAAGTTGATTGAGAGCATGCCAGGGAGAATTGCAGAGGTCCTGAAGAAGAAGGGTCAACACTGCAAATATTGACTTGCTGCATTAACTCATTCTAACTGTCAATATAAGCTTTTGTTACTCATATGTTTGCAATTATTATATTTCTGTCTGTGATAAAAACATCTGTCAAACACATAAAAAACCAGAGGGCAGACAGATCATGTGAAAATATAATATTTGTGTCATTCTCAAAACTTTTGGCCATGACTGTACACACACGTACATGGCACACACACATAGATACATGGCACACACGTACACTGCACACACACTTATACACACACGTACACTGCACACACATGCTGCAGAAAAAATGCTCATTTGATACATGTGATTCATATAAGCACATACACATAGCTCACAGACAGCACACACTACACATACCACACACTACTCACACCTCAGATACACACACTGCTTTATGCTGGAGGGAATGAGATGTAACGCACTATGAGCTGCAGCTTCTCCTGCTTCTCAGCAGACACCTCCCTGCCCTCTCCTCTGCTGTGACTGTTGACAAGAGCAGGAGGAGCTGACAGCAGGCCAGGAACCATTTTCCCCAGGAGCAGCACACACAGTGGGTGCTGCACTAATCTCACAGCTCAGGTTGGTAGGTGCCAGGTCTCTAGCTCTCCCTTCCCCTCAGAGGTTCGGTGCAGCAGGAGGACAGGCGCACTGGCCAATGAGTGCATGGCCTGTGGTGACATCATGGTCACATGATCGTGATGTCACTACAGGTCCTCAACCAGTCTCTACAAAGGAAGGTTCACTGATTATCAGTGGAGCTTCTGCTGTAGACGCTGGGGGCCCCCAAGAAGTGGGGGGCTACAGGCAGCTGCCTAGTCTGCCTTGTTCTGTCATGGAGTACCCTGACAGTGCGGGACCAGACAATTGTGACGTCTGGTTTCATGAACTCCTGCATTGCTTAGAAGTACCTCACCATCTTATTAGTGTAGGTTTTTCCCTTGCTAGAAGTGCAAGGGTTAATTTGTTTGATTGAGGCTCCTGGAGTTTTCCTATCTAGATTGTCTCAGCTGTTCATTGTGGGCCACTCCCCTCTGCTATATATGCTCACCACTGGCATTTAGGAGTTGTCAGTGTTAGTTCTTACTACCTGGTGTGGAGTTGGAGTTCTCTGTAGTTGGAGATTTGCTCATGAGATTGTTGCTTGGAGTTTTGTTTGGTGGGCATCCTCTTCCTCTCCTCTTTGGTTTCTCCTTTCGTTAACTCCCGTGTTCCACTCTTTTGTTTGGTCAGTGTATTTTGTATGATTGTTATTTTCATTTTTCCATGTCCGCCTTCCCCTTATTTATCTGGTTAGTGCATTCCTACACATTTCAGCTTCCACCCTCCCTGGAGGGGGTGGGGACAGGTAAGCGTTAATATAGGAGCTTAGTAAGGCACCTGAACCGGCGTCTCCAACTTCAGGAGTAATCCCGGGGGGGGGGGGGTAATCTTGGGGGAGGGGGCATAGGGACAGACAAAATCGCCCCTTGTGTTAGGGACCTGGATAGCACCCACAGTCTCTAGGAATTGTGTGACAATTACATTATTTCTCAGTGGAAAGTTTCAAGGCCACAAATATAAACTTGCACAATGTCCAAAGATATTCTGAAGGACAGTGAGTACGCAGAAATATATCTGTTTAGAAATTCCACATAGAATTAGAACATTACACAGAAAATGGAGGTCAGTTTTATTCTAAGATGGATGCCACCGTTACATTCCAAGGCCATTTTGGCTTTTTCCCCATGTTATAATCTGCCGGAATTTGTACTGTGGGAAGAAGTTCTAGTTTCAGACCCTTCTTTAATACATCCAGGACCCAGGGATTTGATATAATCTCTTCCCAACTTTGATGAAACTATTTTATTTCCCCACCTACCCTCAACCTCGCGTCCCCTGAAAACCTCCCCGCTGGTTCTTTTCCCCTGGGGCTTGTATCTCTATTAAATCTTTTCCCTCTAAGAAATGCCCTACTGGGTCTACTGGAAAGGAAGGGAAACCCTTTTTTATCATTGGGGTGAGTTGTCCTACGCCTTTCCCCCTAGAGCATTAATATAAACACATTCTTCTTCTTAAGTTTTAATACTTTTACACAAAAAAATCACTTAAAAAAATATCTTTTACTGCATATTCAGAGAGATTTTTTTTTTTTCATTTTTCGGAGTACAGAGTTCAATGGGGTATTGTTTTTTGCATAATAAGCTTTATTTTTATTGGTACCATGTTTGAGTACATATGTCTTTCCAATCATTTCTTATCTCATTTTATGTCAAGTGCACATAATTAGCGGCAAGAATTTACATGTAACGATTATTGTGTACATATAATTGCTTATTCATTCGTCGTTTACAGGTGTTGTTATGGAAACGACCTCCATCTCCATTGCATAATCAATAAGCGAGAAATTGTTATTTATTACATTACACAAATATTATGAATGATAAATCTTAAAGGAGTTTTCCACGAACAAAGTACATTTTAATCAAAGTTCCACAATTGAATCTTCCTGTGCTGAGATAATCTTATAAATGTGCCCCTGCTGTGTACTGTGTAATGGTCGTGTCTGACCGTGCAGGGACATGGTCTGAACAATCCACCGGTTCTGGGCAGGGGAGGAAACAATAGTGAGTATACAGACAGGACAGCAGGGGGTCACAGATGGGTTTTTACACAGGGAGGGAAATGTTTACTTCACAGAAAGAATCAGCTGTGATCCCATGCTGTCTTGTCTATATCCTCTGTATAGTCTCTCAAATAAAAAATAAAAATGGCTTCAACCCTGTGTGAGTTTTTTGATGTTCAATCAAACTTGAATTAACCCCTTTCCGAAATATGAAATAGCGGTACCTTCCTTTGATGTGAGCTCACACGCTGAGCCCATATCTTTCCCTCCACTTGATGGCTAATTTATCGTAATTACCCCAAAATAGTATAGGTGAAAAAGCTCAGGGCACAAAACATAAGCCCTCACAAATCCCCAGATCTTGAAAAATGAACGTTACAGGTTTCAAAAAACGGCGACAAAAGCTAAAATTTTTTTCATTTTACAAATTTTCACTTTTTTATCACTTAAATAAAAACAACAAAAAACTATACACATTTGGTATCTGCGTACTGGTACTCACCTGGCGAATCAAACTGTACAGTCAGTTTTACCATATAGTGAACAGGGTAAATAAAATACCCAAAAAACTTTTGTGGATTTGAAATTTTTTTGCAATTTTGTTTCCTGTTTTCCAGTACACTATATGATAAAATATATGGTGTCATTCAGAAGTGCAACTCACCCAGGCAAAAAACGAGCCCTCAGATGGCTATATCCATGGAAACATAAAAAAGTTAAAGTTCTTGGAAGATTGGGAGTAAAAAACAGAACTGCAAAAACATAAATTGGCCATGTCAGGAAGGGGTTAAAGATATTTAATATTTTTTCTACATTCTGAACTTGAAAGTGTTTTTTCCCGTGTAAATTCTGATATTTAGCAATATCTGATCTAACAGTGAAACATTTTCCACATTCTAAACATGAAACTTGTTTCCCTCTGTGTGAGACCTTTCATGTCTAACAAGATCTGATTTATAGGTAAAGCATTTTCCACATTTTGGGCATGAGTACGGCTTCTCCCCTGTGTGAATTCTATGATGTGTTTTAAGATTTTGTTTCTGGGTAAAACATTTCCCACATTCCAAGCATGAATATGGCTTTTCTCATTTTGGTTTTCTTGATGTCTAATCAAAACTGATTTAACAGTAAAGCATTTTCCACAATCTGAACATGAGTATGGCTTCTACCCTGTGTGATTTTTTTGATGTCTAATAAGACCACGTTTTTGGTTGAAACATTTCCCACATTGTGAACATGAAAATGGTTTTTCACCTGTGTGAACTCCTTCATGAATAAGAAGATCTGATTTCTGAGTAAAGCATTTTTCACATTTTGGGCATGAATATGGCTTCTCCCCTGTGTGAAATCTTTGATGTCTAATGAGATGATGTTTCCGAGAAAAACATTTTCCACATTCTGAACATGAAAATGGCTTCTCCCCTGTGTGAATTATCTGATGTTTAACAAGACTTGATTTATGGGTAAAAAAATTTCCACATACCTGACATGAAAATGGCTTCTCCCTGGGTGAATTTTTTGATGTCTAATAAGAGCGTATTTACAGTTAAAACATTTTCCACACTTTGAACATGAAAACAACTTCTCCCCTGTATGAGTTCTCTGATGTTTAACAAGACCTTGTTTCATGGTAAAACTTTCTCCACATTCTGAACATGAAAATGGCTTCTCCCCTGTGTGAATTCTTTGATGTCCAATAAGAATATGTTTCTGATTAAAACATTTCCCACATTCTGAACATGAAAATGGCTTCTCCCCAGTGTGGCTTTGACGATGTCTAGTGAGATCTTGTTTCACGGTAAAACATTTCCCACATTCTGAACATAAAAATGGCTTCTCCCCTGTGTGAATTCTTTGATGTCCAATTAAAATATGTTTCTGATTAAAACATTTCCCACATTCAGAACAAGAAAATGGTTTCTCCCCTGTGTGTCTTCTATGATGTCTAATCAGATGTGATTTCTGATCAAAACATTTCCCACATTCTGAACATGAATATGGTTTTCCTTCTGTGTGAATTCTCTCATGTCTAATAAGATGTGATTTCTTAGTAAAGCATCTTCCACATTCCTGACATGAAAATGGCTTCTCCCCTGTGTGAATTCTCTGATGTGTAACCAAACCTGATGTTGTGGAAAAACATTTCCCACATTCTGAACATGAATGTGGCTTTTCCCCTATGGGAACTTTTTGATGTTCGACACCCGATCTGTCACTTGTATTTTGCTCTACAGTCTGTGATGAATCAGGAGATGGGATCTGTTTCACAGCATCAGATGATACATTTTGGATATGAGGGGTGGAGGGTATATCTTCAATATTGCCATTTTTCTCATATGCATATTGAATGATACTACAATCATCTGCATTATCATGTGAAGATTTTGGATGTTCCTCTGAGCTCCCGGTACAGTCATCTGGAAGAATAAAACGGATTATATTATTTTATAGTAATATAACCTAATATAACGATTGTACTGACGTTATATGACATTACAATTGAGAAGTATTCATTTAATAACTTAATTATTGGTTGCAAAACAGATCACAATCTCAGAGCAGGGATCACTAAAATCCTTTTCTCCGAGACGCTCATTGGGGGACACAGGACTGTGGGTGTATGCTACTGCTGCTAGGAGGCTGACACTAAGTAGATATGAAAAAAGGTTAGCTCCTCCTCCGCCGCATACACCTTGACACTGGCCGCAGGCGAACCCAGTTTAGTGCAAAAAGCAGTAGGAGGACAAAAATTAAATCAGCGTTAACACAGGTACAATATATCCAGAAATAAACCCACCGGAACAGACAAAAATAGAATTAACTCAAAACCGAAGCCATCTGGCTATCAGGGTGGGTGCTGTGTCCCCCAATGAGAGTCTCGGAGAAAAGGATTTTACGGTGAGTAACACAAAAATCCATATTTCTCCTTCGTCTCATTGGGGACACAGGACTGTGGGACTTCCCAAAGCAGTCGCTTTGGTGGGAAACTGACTCCACAGTATAAGCCGTAACCAGGCATTGCCTATAGGTGCGCTACCGCTGCCTGAAGAATCCTTCTACCCAGACTTGCATCTGCTGAAGCCTGAGTGTGGATATTATAATGTTTAGAGAAAGTATGCAGACTGGACCAGGTTGCCGCCCTACAAACCTGTTGCGCCGAAGCCTGATGCCGAAGAGCCCAGGAAGCACCCACCGCTCTCGTGGAGTGAGCCCTGATTCCAGCAGGAACCACAGCGCCTCTGATGCAGTAGGCCTCCTGAATGGTTAACCGTATCCATCTGGTCAAAGTTGATCTTGAGGCAGCGAGTCCCTTCCTGCGACCCTCAGGGAGGATGAACAGCGTCTCTGTCTGCTGAAAGGATGACGTCCGTAATACATACCTCCTGAGTGCTCTCACCAGATCCAGCGTATTGAGAGCTTTCTCCACCCAGTGCGTCGGCGCTGGGCAAAATGAGGGCAAAACTATGTCTTCATTGATATGGAATGAGGACACAACCTTTTGCAAAAAAGGTGGTGTTGGCCTGAGCACCACCTTATCGTGATGAAAAAGTAAGTACGGAGCTCGGCAAGATAGTGCCGCCAGCTCCAAGACCCACCTTATGGATGTTATGGCTACCAGAAATACAACCTTCCAAGAAAGGTATGTCAAGAAAACTTCCTGAAGGGGCTCAAATGGAGATTCCTGCAGAACTCCCAGAAAAAGGTTGAGATCCCAGATGTCTAAGGGAGCCCTGTAGGGGGTACTACATGGACAATTCCCTAAATAAAGGCAATTCTATGCTGAAAAAGAACAGACAAGGCTGATATCTGTCTTCTAAGACTACTTGGCGCTAGGCCTGAATCTAGGCCAGCCTGGAGAAATGCCAGAATGTTGGGAATCGAAAACTGAAGCGGGGAATAACCGTGTTCCCTGCACCATGTAAAGAAGGCCTTCCAAGTATGGTGGTAGATACGTGCCGAGGTGGGTTTTCTGGCGCTAGCCATTGTGGCAGCAACCTTCTGGGAGAATCCGGCCCGGGTCAGAATCCAAGATTCAACGGCCAGGCCATCAAACACCGGACCGCTGAGTTCTGGTGGTAAACTGGGCCCTGGGAGAGAAGGTCCGCGCGTTCTGGCAGACGCCAGGGAGCCTCGGTGAGCAGCTGTACCAGATCTGCGTACCACGAGAGACGAGGCCAATCTGGAGCGACTAATATCGCTGGGACCCCCTCTATCTTGATCTTTCTGATCACCCTTGGGAGCAGAGCTAGCGGTGGAAACAAGTACGGGATCCATTGCCTGTGGATCCTGGTATCGGGAGACGAAGTTGGGTACCTTGGTGTTTATCCTGGAGGCCATCAGGTCCACGTCCGGAGTTCCCCAGCGTAGGCATATCTGCTGAAATACGTCGGGATGGAGTGACCATTCCTCTGACGCTATACCCTGACGGCTGGGGAAGTCCGCTGCCCAGTTCTCCTCGCTCGGGATGTGGACCGCCTATATCACAGAGTGATTTCTCTCTGCCCAGGCAAGAATATGTTTTACCTCGTGCATGGCCGCCCTGCTGCGGGTACCTCCTTGATGATTTATGTATGCCACGGCCGTGGCTTTGTCCAATTGTATCCGGACAGGGAAGCCAGCCAGATGATGGTGAAAATGCCTCAGAGCCAGCCGAATGGCCCGAATCTCTAGTATATTGATCGGGAGGGTTGATTCCTACAGGGACCAAGATCCATGGGCTGTGTAGTGGTGAAACACTGCTCCCCATCCGAGAAGGCTGGAGTCCGTTGTGACCATCAGCCAATGGACTGGGGGAAAACATCGCCCCTGCTGAAGAGAGGTGCTCATTGTCCACCATGTGTCTATCTGACCCGAGCAGACAGACGGCACCGGAGATTGAGAGAGTAAGGGCTCCCGTCCCACGCTGCCAAGAGGGCATGCTGAAGGGGGCGGAGATGGAATTGTGGAAAAGGAATGGCCTCGATTGCTGCCACCATCCTTCCTAAGACCCTCATGCAAAAACGGATGGTGTGAGGAATTGGCTGGCGAAGGATCCGTACCTCCTGACAGAACTAGGTCCTTGTCCCGAGGGAGGATTATCAAACCTCGAGCGGTGTCGAAGATCATCTCCAAAAAGGTGATCTTCCAAGATGGCACGGGAGATGATTTTTTCAAATTCACCAGCCACCCAGGCGAACCAGAGTGTCTAGCGTAATGCTGACACTTTCCTCGCAGGCCTGAAAAGACGGAGCCTTGATGAGGAGATCGTCTAAGATTGGCAAGACGATTATCCCCCGAGAGTGCAGAATGGACACCACGGCAGCCATGACTTTTGTGAACACCCTGGGAGCTGTGGCTAGCCCGAAGGGCAAGGCTGCGAATTGAAAGTGAAGGTTGCTGATGGCAAACCGCAGAAATCTCTGATGAGGGGGAAATATGGGGAAGCGAAGATAAGCATCCTGGATGTCTATTGACGCTAGAAATTCCCCCTTTTCCATAGCCGCAATGACAGAGCAGAGAGACTCCATTTGGAAATGCCGAACTCTGACAAACCTGTTCAGACGCTTTAGGTCCAGAATGGGCCTTACAGTGCCATCTTTCTTGGGTACTATGAACAGGTTGGAGTAGAACCCTTGACCTCTCTCGACCTCCGGTACTGGAATGATAACCCCGCTGCGCTGAAGTGATTCGACAGCCTTGAATAAGGCACGAACCCGGGTCTCTACTTTGGGAAGGCGCGAGGGAAAAAAACGATTTGAGGGATGGCTGATAAACTCTATCTTGTACCCCGAGGAGACTAACTCCCTGACCCACTTGTCGTGAGTGACTGATAGCCAGGTGGGGCAAAACCAGAGTGGGCGGCCGCCCACTCTGGATGAATTGACCGGATCCTGCCTCCAGTTATTTGGCCGAAAACTTGTAGGACCTGGATCCTCTAAATTTTGGCTGGTGGGCTCGCATTCTTCCCAACGGGTTGGTCTTGTAAGAGACCTGACGATCTCTGGCCTGATTGGGTCGACCTGAGCCGCCGGAGCTCGCTGCCGTGGCCCAACCCGGGTTGCGAAAGGCCCTAAACCGAGGCTGAAGCTGGTGGCGAAAGGGCTGCCTACTTTTTTGCTGAGGAAGGAAACTGCTTTTCCCTCCTGTAGAATCAGATATGAGCTGATCCAGCCTCTCGCCAAATAATCGGCCACCCTGATAAGGTAAGGACGTAAGTGACTTTTTTGAGGTTGAGTCTGCTCGCCATGTCCTCAACCACAAGGCTCTCCTAATAGCAATCGTGTTGGCGGCAGCTAGTGCTGCGCAATTTGCAGCATCCATGGAAGCATTAATCAAAAAATCTCCTGCAAGAGCGATCGGATTGGAGATCTCAATTACCTCTGACGGCACATCCGTACCGTGGAGGGCTCTATTTAGAGACTCTGACCAGGATATCATGGCCTTAGCTACCCAAGTCGCTGCAAAAGAGGTAGAGAGAGCAGAGCCTGATGCCTCAAACACTGAGCGAGCCAAGCTTTCAACTAGACGGTCCGTCGGATCTCTGATCGAGGAACCATTGGGAAGGGAGAGGAGCGTCTTAGACGCTAAACGCGACACCGGAGGGTCAACCGCAGGAGATTCCGCCCATTTCTTAAGGAGCTCAGGGGCAAAAGGATATCTGGTATTGAGAGCTTTTTGTAGTGAAAAGCGCTTGTCTGGCTTTTCTCGGTGGCGCTGCACTAGGTCCTCAAATTCAGGGTGAGCGCCAAAAACCTTATGAGTTTGTCTGGCCCGCTTGAAGGACACTTTATGACCAGAGGCCGAGGTGGATTCATCATCTACCCCAAGGGTTTGATTGACGGCCTCAATGAGACTGTCGATTGTCTCTTGACAATTAGGTGCCTCTAGATTGAGGGATCCTTCGGAGTCAGAGTCCGAACCCTGTTCACTTGCCTCCGCTGGTGAGTGAGAACAAGAAACGGAACTGATAGATGTTGAGGCCCCGGACGGCCCAGGCAACGCTGTGTGGGTTCGCTTCCCCGCGTCTGCCTGGTGAGAGCGCGGCCCCTGCAAGCAGGAGGTTCCTGAGGAATGGCCAAGACGGGTAAACCATTGTCCCTGCCCCTATCGGGAGCCTGAAGGGACTCGATTGCTCTCGTTAATGACGCCATAGATTGTGACAGAGACAGGGCCCATTCTGGGGGACCTGACGCACTGGGCTCAGCTATAGGGGAAGGCTCCTGAGCACGTTCGGAGTCACAGGCTTCGCAGACCCGATTAGTCTGGACGTACAGGCAATGCATGCGGTATAGAGCACCGTGTGAGTCTTAGCCCTTCTAGACATGCTGTACCTGTGCCGTTATGATTTGAGGTAGCACAAAAATAGGGTGCAGCGGAGTGGAGTGTACTGTAGTTTGGTGTAGCTATGAGGCTGGAAGGAGCAGCACCTACCCCAGTCCTGTGTCCCCAGACGTCCTTGAATGGCAAGAATGGGCGCCGAGAAGTCCACGGAGGCTGCTGCTGTCTGCTGCAGTCTTGCAAACTTCAAATAGCGTGCCCCGTCCAGAGTGGGCGTTTCTGAAATAGGGCTTGCGGATCCCTGCCCCATCTGTCATATGCTGGGGGCGGTTGCGAGCTTTGGGGGAGAAGTTGCGGGACGCGGCCTACTAAAATCTGCCGCTGGGCCCAGAGACCCAGGCCGCGGCCTAGTTTCCGGCCGAAGCAGGGGAATACTAAATTTTTGGCAGTGCCCGCCCAGAAGTCTGAGGCGGGCCCGCCGGAAGACTGCGCAGCTGGGAAAAGGCCTAGGCCGCGGCCTAGATTCCGACTGAAGTTGGGAACTAGATTTTTGGCGGTGCCCGCCCGAGGGTCGGGGGCGGGCCCGCTGGAAGACTTCTGGGGGAGGGCCTGGGCCGTGGCCTAGTTTCCGGCGGAAGCCGGGGACTAAATTATTGGCGGTGCCCGCCTGAGGGCCCGCCAGAAGCCGCGCGCCTCGGGAGGTGGGCCTGCGCAGACCAGCACCGACAAAGGCCTGGTCACAGAGCCCCCCAAGCCGCCCTAACTTTCCCAGGCCGGACACACCACTCTTTTCTCTGCATGCGAGGACGATCCCGAAGAACTGCCACAGGAGCTCCCAGCCCCCCAATCCAGGTTAGAGGAGGGCTATAAAAACTTAAAATAGAAATAAAAATAGAAATAAGGACGGTGCAGGCACCCTAACTCCGCCATCCCTTCAGGGGATGAGAAGAGGGACCGTCCGCCTCCTTGCAGCACCGCAGTCCAGCATTGGTGGTGAAGTGGGGGCCGCACGGACTGCCTCTGCCTCTGTACAGCCTAGGGTTTCAATACCCTAGGGTGGTTAGGGCTAAGTCCGGCAAATTGTCCCACGTCGCGGGAGACGATACGTGGAGGCGACACTCCACGTGCTCGCCCATTGTTGGTTTGGGGAGATCGGACCCCTTCAAAAGGGTCCGTCGCCCCTATCTCGTTTTCATGTGAAAAAAAATAAAAATAGTCTGAAGAAAACCAGACGTGTGCCCCCATCAGACACTAAGCATGAAATGAGTTCGCCTGTGGTCAGTGTCAAGGTGTATACGGCGGAGGAGCTAGCATTTTTTTATATCTACTTAGTGTCAGCCTCCTAGCGGCAGTAGCATACACCACAGTCCACAGTCCTGTGTCCCCCAATGAAACGAAGGAGAAATACAGTTGAGAGAATATGTTCGGAATCAGTCGCCAAATCTGAATTTGCCATATTTGTGCCATATTCATGACAAATTTATGTTTGACAATCGATTCTGAACATATTCAGTCATTTCTAATCCCACTGACGCCAATGACATTTGGAAAATATTGAAAATACAATATTCGCTGCCGATCGTAATCGTAACCGAATTTTGAAAAATTCCCTCAACTCTAGTAAAAAACTCATGTAATCTGCACATGACTGTGTCACTAAGGTTTTGTCAAAGCCAAAAACTAGAAAGTATCAAAAACAAAGCAGCTTTATGCAAAGAACCAGCTGAAAGAGCTCGGCCCAGGCACAGTAACTAAATGTGATTAGTTATAACAAATTATAATGATTATATTGCACATAAAAACATTTCACATCATATACTCAACACTACAGAATTGCAACAGAAATTAACTAAATGATTACCCAATGTGATGCTGCGGTAGCACCGTACACAGTGATGAGGCAGTGACCCACAAAGTTACAACACAAAACTCCTTTAATGTGCATTCTTCACAGCATTAAAGTCCAATTCACACAAGTGCATATCAACTCAGTATCCACTTCACACAAGTGCATAATATTAGTTCATAGTATTAGTGTCCATTAGGTTGCAGTCACTACACACGCTAGTCCACCTCTGACCAGTTGCCGTGGGGGACTGCACGGCCGTGTCAATGTCTCTACTCACAGCAGCACAAAGTCCTTGTTTCCTTTTTTTGCAGTCGTTACACATGCCAGTCCTCCTCTGACTAGTTTCCGTGGAGGACACACTAAGTATTGATAGTATTTTAGTTTTAACTCATTCAAGAACCTTATGATCAAAAACATTTTTGCTTTTTCCTTCCGATGCAAAGATGAACAGATTTTTGACAGTTCCAACTCTTGAACAGGCCATGTAAAGTTGACCATGAGAAAAGCATGGAGATTGCAAATCAATCCCTATACATTCAAGGACTATCCCTGATCCTTGTTAATGGACATTGCATTGCCGTTTGAAGTGGAAACTGGAGGCGTTTCAAATCAAAAGGCAAATCAGATGGAATGAGTGGAATTCTTGGAATGAAAACGTCCTCTCCTTTGGCACATCCTGTCAAAATGGTTGCTTCAATTACATGTGTAAACAGGTCCTTAATCAAGAGTCTTGTTCCATTACACAGCTTTGGTGGTTGAACACAATATTAACCCCTTAACGACTGCCGATATGACTTTTAACGGCGGCAGTTAAGGGGCCTTATTCCTCCTGCACTTCATGCTCCTTCTTTTTACACTGCCACCTCCTGCACCTCACGCCCCTTCTTTATGCACAGCATTTTTCTGCAGCACAGCTTTTCTCCTTTATAGTCGCCTCCTCCGGCAGCACCTCACACTCCTCTTCCATATACAATTGGAAACACTTGATTCCGAGAGAAATTGGACTAATTGCAATAAAGCGTGTAGTATACACAGCTTACTTCTTCTGCAGCACCTCACTTTTCTCCTTTAGACCTCTTTCACACGTTATTTGGTCAGAATTTGTAAGCTAAAACTTGGAGTAAAACAATCAGAGGAAAAGAATATTAGAAACACGTCACCACTTCTGTATTTTTCTCCCACTCGTGGTTTTGGCTTTTAAATACTGAACGTGTGAACGTAGCCTTATACACAGCCTCCACCTGCAGCTCCTCACTCTTCTCTATACACAACCTCATACTGCAGCAGCACCTCACTTCTCTCATTTTCACCTCACATCTCTCATTTTCTCCCTCACACGTGCATTGCAACGTCCTGTTATGGGCACAGCGGTGTAATCCATGAGGCTCCTCCCTTTCCCTTGACGTCATGCCTCACAGGAGCAACTCCATACTAGACACGATGGAGCTAGATGTGGCCTGTGCCTGCCGCGCACTGATACTCTGAAGGAGGCGACCCTGATTGTAGCTCGCAGTGGCTGGGACGTTGCAGCCGGTGAGTTTTGCAGGGTGGCTTTCGAGGTGAATGTGTCTCCGTCCGTGAGCGCCAACGTGGGCCGTGTGGACGGGGCTTTGCGTGTGGAATGAGTGTGGCTATGCAGAGTGGGTGGGGCTATTTGAGGAGGGCGTGGTTTTATACATACATACACACATACACTCAGCTTTATATATATAGATGACAGCTTTATCTACAGCATGCCCAGTTCACAGCCGGAGGCAGCCACAATGTAGGAGATTGGTCGGACACCGGCCGAAGTCCCCTGTACCTACTTACGCACCACAAATACGGCCGCCCCCGGGCACATGAGCTCAGACACTTATACACCAGCTAATAGAAATGGCAGCCTCCAGCGGCTGCAGAAATATTAAAATATTGATAAAACCGGACATTTAATTTAATATTAAAAATAATTATATTATTATCCATATTATAAATGACGACCTGTGACCTTACATATAACAGGATCACATCATTATCAATTCAGAATGTGCTGAAAGAGTATTCATATAAAGACCCTCACCTGGGCAGTGATCTGTAGGGGTCTCCTCTTCACACCGCTGATCGCCCCTCACATTAGGGGTCTCCTCTTTACACCACTGATCGCCCCTCACATTAGGGGTCTCCTCTTTACACCACTGATCGCCCCTCACATTAGGGGTCTCCTCTTTACACCACTGATCGCCCCTCACATTAGGGGTCTCCTCTTTACACCACTGATCGCCCCACAGAGTAGGGGTCTCCTCTTTACACCGCTGATCGTCCATCACATTAGGGGTCTCCTCTTTACACCACTGATCGCCCCACACAGTAGGGGTCTCCTCTTTACACCGCTGATCGTCCATCACATTAGGGGTCTCCTCTTTACACCACTGATCGCTCCTCACATTAGGGGTCTCCTCTTTACACCGCTGATCGTCCATCACATTAGGGGTCTCATCTTTACACCACTGATCGCTCCTCACATTAGGGGTCTCCTCTTTACACCGCTGATCGCCCCACACAGTAGGGGTCCCCTCTTTACACCACTGATCGTCCATCACATTAGGGGTCTCCTCTTTACACCACTGATCGCTCCTCACATTAGGGGTCTCCTCTTTACACCGCTGATCGTCCATCACATTAGGGGTTTCCTCTTTACACCACTGATCGCACCACACTGTAGGGGTCTCCTCTTTACACCAGTGATCGCTCCTCACATTAGGGGTCTCCTCTTTACACTGCTGATCACCCCTCACATCAGGGGTCTCCTCTTCACACCGCTGATCGCCCCTCACATTAGGGGTCTCCTCTTTACACCGCTGATCGCCCTCACTTTTCTCTCTGGACCAATAATATTGGTGAGATCTTTATCCGGATCCAAAACCTATAAAACAAATATTGTAAAAGTCCCCGATTATGGGAAAAGTCCCCGGGAATAATGGTGAGAAGATCCGGACATGTGATGTCTGTGGTCAGCTGTGATCCTGCCGTCTCCACCGCTCTCATTACACAAGTATAAAACATATAATACTGGAGGAGAAAACAAGACTGAGCACAAGGACGTCACAGCCGTCTACACATCATAGGGAGATCTCCACCTACCTGATGGTCCTGTGGAGGAGGAGCGGGACATCTCTCTGGGGTTGTCCTCTCACTGGAGAGAACTGAGGAGATACAGACAGGACGGACATCATTATTACATACAGAGAACTATAGGCCGTGTGTATTTAGTCCTGTCTATTACCTGGTGATGTGCGGGGCCGGTGCTCCTCCATCATCACCTCCTGGTACCGATCCTTGTGTCCTTCTAGATACTCCCACTCCTCCATGGAGAAATAGACGGTGACGTCCTGACACCTTATCGGAACCTGACACACACAATGATACCGTCATCACCCAGAATCCTCCAGTGCTGTCCTGTATAATGTCCCAGCATTCCCAGCAGCGTCACCTCTCCAGTCAGCAGCTCAATCATCTTCTTGGTGAGTTCTAGGATCTTCTGCTCATTGATGTCCTCATGGATCCGGGGGTGAGGTGGAGGCCCCGGGATTGGGCTCAGGGTTCTCCCCGTCCTTCAGACACAGGGGCCTGACAGCGATCACTAGAGGTCTTCACTACTGTGTAATCCTGAGTGTGGAGACATTAATAATATCACTACAGACATCTCCAGAGCCCATCACCTCTCCGGTCATATCCCCTGTTATTCCCATAGATAATGAGGTCATGTGATGACATCAGAGCCTCTCACCTCTCGGTCACATCCCCTGTTATTCCCATAAATAATGAGGTCATGTGATGTCATCAGAGCCTCTCACCTCTCCGGTCATATCCAGTTATTCACACAGATAATGAGGTCATGTGATGTCATCAGAGCCTCTCACCTCTCCGGTCATATCCCCTGTTATTCCCATAAATAATGAGGTCATGTGATGTCATCAGAACCTCTCACCTCTCCGGTCATATCCTGGTTATTCCCATAAATAATGAGGTCATGTGATGACATCAGAGCCTCTCAATTCTCCGGTCATATCCAGTTATTCACATAGATAATGAGGTCATGTGATGACATCAGAGCCTCTCACCTCTCCGGTCATATCCCCTGTTATTCCCATAAATAATGAGGTCATGTGATGTCATCAGAGCCTCTCACCTCTCCGGTCATATCCCCTGTTATTCCCATAGATAATGAGGTCATGTGATGACATCAGAGCCTCTCACCTCTCCGGTCATATCCCGTTATTCCCATAGATAATGAGGTCATGTGATGACATCAGAGCCTCTCACCTCTCCGGTCATATCCCATTATTCCCATAGATAATGAGGTCGTGTGATGACATCAGAACCTCTCACCTCTCCGGTCATATCCCGGTTATTCCCATAGATAATGAGGTCATGTGATGTCATCAGAGCCTCTCACCTCTCCGGTCATATCCCCTGTTATTCCCATAAATAATGAGGTCATGTGATGTCATCAGAGCCTCTCACCTCTCCGGTCATAACCCATTATTCCCATAGATAATGAGATCATGTGATGACATCAGAGCCTCTCACCTCTCCGGTCATATCCCTGTTATTCCCATAAATAATGAGGTCATGTGATGACATCAGAACCTCTTACCTCTCCGGTCATATCCCGTTATTCCCATAGATAATGAGATCATGTGATGACATCAGAGCCTCTCACCTCTCCAGTCATATCCCTGTTATTCCCATAGATAATGAGGTCATGTGATGACATCAGAGCCTCTCACCTCTCCGGTCATATCCCCTGTTATTCCCATAGATAATGAGGTCATGTGATGACATCAGAGCCTCTCACCTCTCCAGTCATATCCCCTGTTATTCCCATAAATAATGAGGTCATGTGATGACATCAGAACCTCTTACCTCTCCGGTCATATCCCGTTATTCCCATAGATAATGAGATCATGTGATGACATCAGAGCCTCTCACCTCTCCAGTCATATCCCCTGTTATTCCCATAGATAATGAGGTCATGTGATGACATCAGAGCCTCTCACCTCTCCGGTCATATCCCGTTATTCCCATAGATAATGAGGTCATGTGATGACATCAGAGCCTCTCACCTCTCCAGTCATATCCCCTGTTATTCCCATAGATAATGAGGTCATGTGATGTCATCAGAGCCTCTCACCTCTCCGGTCATATCCCCTGTTATTCCCATAGATAATGAGGTCATGTGATGACATCAGAGCCTCTCACCTCTCCAGTCATATCCCGTTATTCCCATAAATAATGAGGTCATCTGATGACATCATAGTCTCTCACCTCTCCGGTCATATCCCGTTATTCCCATAGATAATGAGGTCATCTGATGACATCATAGCCTCTCACCTCTCCGGTCATATCCCCTGTTATTCCCATAGATAATGAGGTCATGTGATGTCATCAGAGCCTCTCACCTCTCCGGTCATATCCCGTCATTCCATAGATAATGACGTCATGTGATGACATCAGAGCCTCTCACCTCTCTGGTCATATCCCCTGTTATTCCCATAGATAATGAGGTCATCTGATGACATCAGAGCCTCTCACCTCTCCGGTCATATCCCCTGTTATTCCCATAAATAATGAGGTCATGTGATGTCATCAGAGCCTCTCACCTCTCCGTTCATATCCCCTGATATTCCCATAGATAATGAGGACATGTGATGACATCAGAGCCTCTCACCTCTCCGGTCATATCCCTGTTATTCCCATAGATAATGAGGTCATGTGATGACATCAGAACCTCTCACCTCTCCGGTCATATCCCCTGTTATTCCCATAGATAATGAGGTCATGTGATGACATCAGAGCCTCTCACCTCTCCGGTCATATCCCGTTATTCCCATAGATAATGAGGTCATGTGATGTCATCAGAGCCTCTCACCTCTCCGGTCATATCCCTGTTATTCCCATAGATATGAGGTCATGTGATGACATCAGAGCCTCTCACCTCTCCGGTCATATCCCGTTATTCCCATAGATAATGAGGTCATGTGATGTCATCAGAGCCTCTCACCTCTCCGGTCACATCCCCGTTATTCCCATAAATAATGAGGTCATGTGATGTCATCAGAGCCTCTCACCTCTCCGGTCATATCCAGTTATTCACACAGATAATGAGGTCATGTGATGTCATCAGAGCCTCTCACCTCTCCGGTCATATCCCGTTATTCCCATAAATAATGAGGTCATGTGATGTCATCAGACCTCTCACTCTCCGGTCATATCCGTTATTCCATAATAATGAGGTCATGTGATGACATCAGAGCCTCTCAACTCTCCGGTCATATCCCCTGTTATTCCCATAAATAATGAGGTCATGTGATGACATCAGAGCCTCTCACCTCTCCGGTCATATCCCCTGTTATTCCCATAGATAATGAGGTCATGTGATGACATCAGAGCCTCTCACCTCTTCGGTCATATCCCGTTATTCACATAGATAATGAGGTCATGTGATGACATCAGAGCCTCTCACCTCTCCGGTCATATCCCGTTATTCCCATAAATAATGAGGTCATGTGATGACATCAGACCTCTTACCTCTCCGGTCATATCCCGTTATTCCCATAGATAATGAGTCATGTGATGACATCAAGCCTCTCACCTCTCCAGTCATATCCCTGTTATTCCCATAGATAATGAGGTCATGTGATGCATCAGAGCCTCTCACCTCTCCGGTCATATCCCCTGTTATTCCCATAGATAATGAGGTCATGTGATGACATCAGAGCCTCTCACCTCTCCTGTCATATACCCTGTTATTCCCATAAATAATGAGGTCATGTGATGACATCAGACCTCTTACCTCTCCGGTCATATCCCTTATTTCCCATAGATAATGAGATCATGTGATGACATCAGAGCCTCTCACCTCTCCAGTCATATCCCTGTTATTCCCATAGATAATGAGGTCATGTGATGACATCAGAGCCTCTCACCTCTCCGTCATATCCCGTTATTCCCATAGATAATGAGGTCATGTGATGTCATCAGAGCCTCTCACCTCTCCGGTCATATCCCCTGTTATTCCCATAGATAATGAGGTCATGTGATGACATCAGAGCCTCTCACCTCTCCAGTCATATCCCTGTTATTCCCATAAATAATGAGGTCATTGATGACATCATAGACTCTCTACCTCTCCGGTCATATCCCGTTATTCCCATAGATAATGAGGTCATTGATGACATCATAGCCTCTCACCTCTCCGGTCATATCCCCTGTTATTCCCATAGATAATGAGGTCATGTGATGTCATCAGAGCCTCTCACCTCTCCGGTCATATCCCTGTTATTCCCATAAATAATGAGGTCATGTATGACATCAGAGCCTTTCACCTCTCCGTCATATTCCCTGTTATTCCCATAGATAATGAGGTCATGTGATGTCATCAGAGCCTCTCACCTCTCCGGTCATATCCCGTCATTCCCATAGATAATGACGTCATGTGATGACATCAGAGCCTCTCACCTCTCCGTCATATCCAGTTATTCCCATAGATAATGAGTCATGTGATGACATCAAGCTTTCACCTCTCCGGTCATATCCCGTTATTCCATAAATAATGAGGTCATGTGATGACATCATAGCCTCTCACCTCTCCGGTCATATCCCGTTATTCCCATAGATAATGAGGTCATCTGATGACATCAGAGCCTCTCACCTCTCCGGTCATATCCCTGTTATTCCCATAAATAATGAGGTCATGTAATGACATCAGAGCCTTTCACCTCTCCGGTCATATTCCCTGTTATTCCCATAGATAATGAGGTCATCTGATGACATCAGAGCCTCTCACCTCTCCGGTCATATCCCGTTATTCCCATAGATAATGAGGTCATGTGATGTCATCAGAGCCTCTCACCTCTCCGGTCATATCCAGTTATTCCCATAGAAAATGAGGTCATGTGATGACATCAGAGCCTCTCACCTCTCCGGTCATATCCAGTTATTCCCATAATGAGGTCATGTGATGACATCAGAGCCTCTCACCTCTCCGGTCATATCCAGTTATTCCCATAGATAATGAGGTCATGTGATGTCATCAGAGCCTTTTACCTCTCCGGTCATATCCCCTGTTATTCCCATAGATAATGAGGTCATGTGATGACATCAGAGCCTCTCACCTCTCCGGTCATATCCAGTTATTCCCATAGATAATGAGGTCATGTGATGTCATCAGAGCCTCTCACCTCTCCGGTCATATCCCCTGTTATTCCCATAGATAATGAGGTCATGTGATGTCATCAGAGCCTCTCACCTCTCCGGTAAGATGGAAGATTATCTCCAGGGTGAGGTTTATTATCCTCTCCGCCATCTTGCCTCTGTCCTTGTTCATCCCTGACACATTAATCAGGAAGATTCCCGCAGAGACGTTATCAGCAGAGGATCCTTTATTATAAGAACCTGAAAAGGAAAAAACAATGTAAACATCATAGTAAACAAAGGAAACGTTTAAAAAACTAACCACCACTTTTCCAATCTCTCGTGACCTCTGCCTGTAGGTGGCGCCGCTCTTGCACTGTGAGCAGGCAGTGACACATTCCTATTTAACATTAGTGTTGCTGGAACTTATGGTGCCACCCAGCAGGGAATCTATGTCTTACTGCAGAGTACTGGTTATCAGTAGTAGTCCGCTCTCTGCGGTCAGCCTTGTGTGGGGCAAATCCTGCTTAACCCCCTGCAGTTACTTTTCAGTGCCAGTTATAAGTTGTCACTGACCCTGGGCTGCTGCTTTGTCACTCCGCATCTTTCAGTTGCTCGTTTTCTCGCTTTGTCTTGTATTCTTTCCCGGACTTTGACCTCCTGGTTTTGACTTCTCATCGCACCTATTCTCTGCCAGCTCGCTCCACCGGCCAGCAGCCACTCCATGCACCTAATCCAGGGGCCTCCTTACCCCAGTACAGGGATTATATTAATAGCAGCCGGGTTTCCACATCTAGTCACCATTACAGGGAGGGAGAACAGCAGCGATAATGGCGAGAAACAAAGGATGGAGAGACAGAGGCCGAACAGAGGAGCTCACACAGTGACATCACACAGAGATCACTGCTCCCAGATCTGTCACGTGGAGATGGAGGGGGATCTGTTCAGCTGATTATGGAGAGTCCTGGTACCGGTTGTCATGTGTCTGGGTTCCCTTGAACCTGTGCTTTGTGGTCGGCCTTTCTATCTGCTGAGCCACAGCAGTTACACCTTTTCTCTGGGAGTTTCCTGTCTGCTATCCTTTCTTTAGTCTGTTTAGGGTAACAGGTATTTTCCTTTATTCATCTGTCTGCCCAATCACCTTTCAGGTGCGGCTTTATTTATTTCCCCCTGCTGGTATTATATGATGGTGATATTTTCATTTGGATGTCCAGCCATACTGCCGTTGTTCATGCCAGTCAGTGATAGACCAGCTAGGGTTTATCTCTCTGCTGATTATTCTTTTCACCCTGCACCTCTCTTCTGTTTCTAGTTTAGGCAGTAAGCGGCATACTCTCCTGCAGTACGGACCTTATCTCCTCATTTTGTATTTTGTGGTTTGTTTTCACTCACTCTGGGATCTCTTTCTATCTCAGCACTCCTTCCCTTCAGTAGGTAATTTACACTCTGCTCTGCCCTCCGGTTCCTTAGGAGGAATGTGAAGCACCTGACAGTCTGTCAGGCAGCACAGGTCCGAGCGGCCATAATATATTCTGATGTTACGGCTATTCCAGCGCACATAGGAACCGCTAGGTCAGAATTTCCAGTCTGTACAGGCACAAGCAGGGTCAGCTGCAGTTTATAGTGTTTAACCTATTTACCCCTGTGAGTTGTTACACAATCGGAATACCGGTGTGACGGAGACACTGAGGACATGGAGACAATACATATCAAAAACCTACAACAACAGGTTCATCACCCCTCCACAGAGATGTAGATTTTAGTCTGAAGAGAGGATTCATAGGTTCCCATGCAGACAGACTTTTCTAAGCGAGGATAGGCATTAGTTAGGACCTGATATACGAGAAGAGCCTTGACGTGGCTATCAGGCTCACATAATTTGGCCATCTTATGCGCTAAGACTTCTCAATTTTTCATATTTCTAAGGTAATGATGCAATTCATTTTTCATATTTCGTGTTTGCAAGCTATAGCGCTACAGTGTGCTACCTTTTCTTCTTGTATGTATATGAGTTGGTGACTCTAGGTTTAGCACCTGTTCACACTGAATCTATGTTTGGATGTGCCGGTCAGTTTTTTGATATGTATTATTTACCTTCTGCCTGAGCACTCCACCTGGTGGTCACAGGCTTTTTAATTACAACAGGTTCATCACCCCTCCACAGAGATGTAGATTTTAGTCTGAAGAGAGGATTCATAGGTTCCCATGCAGACAGACTTTTCTAAGCGAGGATAGGCATTAGTTAGGACCTGATATACGAGAAGAGCCTTGACGTGGCTATCAGGCTCACATAATTTGGCCATCTTATGCGCTAAGACTTCTCAATTTTTCATATTTCTAAGGTAATGATGCAATTCATTTTTCATATTTTTCATATTTCGTGTTTGCAAGCTATAGCGCTACAGTGTGCTACCTTTTCTTCTTGTATGCATATGAGTTGGTGACTCTAGGTTTAGCACCTGTTCACACTGAATCTATGTTTGGATGTGCCGGTCAGTTTTTTGATATGTATTCATTTACCTTCTGCCTGAGCACTCCACCTGGTGGTCACAGGCTTTTTAATTACAACAGGTTCATCACCCCTCCACAGAGATGTAGATTTTAGTCTGAAGAGAGGATTCATAGGTTCCCATGCAGACAGTCTTTTCTAAGCGAGGATAGGCATTAGTTAGGACCTGATATACGAGAAGAGCCTTGACGTGGCTATCAGGCTCACATAATTTGGCCATCTTATGCGCTAAGACTTCTCAATTTTTCATATTTCTAAGGTAATGATGCAATTCATTTTTCATATCTTTCATATTTCGTGTTTGCAAGCTATAGCGCTACAGTGTGCTACCTTTTCTTCCTGTATGGAGACAATACAGACCAGGTCCTGGCAGCGGAGCACTGGGCTGCTCGACAGGGGCCCTGAGGGGCCACACTGAGGCCATGTCATAGAAAGGAACGTACAGGAGCCATGAGGGGCCACACTGAGGCCATGTCATAGGGAGGAAGGTACAGGAGCCTGAGGGGCCACACTGAAGCCATGTCATAGGGAGGTAGGTACAGGAGCCCTGAGGGGCCACACTGAGGCCATGTCATAGGGAAGAAGGTACAGGAGCACGAAGGGGCCACACTGAGGCTATGTCATAGGGAGGAAGGTACAGGAGCCAAGAGGGGCCACGTCATAGGAAGGAAGGTACAGGAGTCCTGAGGGGCCACACTGAGGCCATGTCATAGGGAGGAAGGTACAGGAGTCCTGAGGGGCCACACTGAGGCCATGTCATAGAGAGGAAGGTACAGGAGCCCTGAAGGCCACATTGAGGCCATGTAATAGGGAGGAAGGTACAGGAGCCCTGAGGGGCCACACTGAGGCCATGTCATAAGGAGGAAGGTACAGGAGCCCTGAGGGGCCACACTGAGGCCATGTCATAAGGAGGAAGGTACAGGAGCCCTGAGGGGCCACACTGAGGCCATGTCATAAGGAGGAAGGTACAGGAGCCCTGAGGGGCCACACTGAGGCCATGTCATAGGGAGGAAGGTACAGGAGCCCTGAGGGGCCACATTGAGGCCATGTCATAGGAAGGTACAGGAGCCCAGAGGGGCCACACTGAAGCCATGTCATAGGGAGGAAGGTACAGGAGCCCTGAGGGGCCACACTGAGGCCAAGTCATAGGGAGGAAGGCACAGGAGCCCTGAGGGACCACACTGAGGTCATGTCATAGGGAGGAAGGTACAGGAGCCCTGAGGGCCACATTGAGGCCATGTCATATGGAGGAAGGTACAGGAGCCCTGAGGGCCACACTGAGGTCATGTCATAGGGAGGAAGGTACAGGAGCCCTGAAGGGCCACACTGAGGCCATGTCATAGGGAGGAAGTTACAGGAAAGTTCTGAGGGGCCACACTGAGGCCATGTCATAGGGAGGAAGGTACAGGAGCCTGAGGGGCCACACTGAGGCCATCTCATAAGGAGGAAGGTACAGGAGCCCTGAGGGGCCACACTGAGGCCATGTCATAGGGAGGAAGGTACAGGAGCCCAGAGGGGCCACACTGAGGCCATGTCAGAGAGGAAGGTACAGGAGACCTGAGGGCCACACTGAGGCCATGTCATAGGGAGGAAGGTACTGGAGCCCTGAGGGGCCACACCGAGGCCATGTCATAGAGAGGAAGGTACAGGAGACCTGAGGGCCACACTGAGGCCATGTCATAGGGAGGAAGGTACTGGAGCCCTGAGGGGCCACACCGAGGCCATGTCATACAGAGGAAGGTACAGGAGCCCTGAGGGCCACACTGAGGGCATGTCATAGGGAGGAAGGTACAGGAGCCCTGAGGGGCCACACTGAGGCCATGTCATAGGGAGGAAGGTACAGGAGCCCTGAGGGGCCACACTGAGGCCATGTCATAGGGAGGAAGGTACAGGAGAGTCCTGGGGGCCATACTGAGGCCATGTCATAGGGAGGAAGGTACAGGAGCCCGGAGGGGCCACACTGAGGCCATGTCATAGGGAGGAAGGTACACGAGACCTGAGGGGCCACACTGAGGCCATGTCATAGGGAGGAAGGTACAGGAGCCCTGAGGGGCCACACAGAGGCCATGTCATAGGGAGGAAGGTACAGGAGCTCTGAGGGGCCACACTGAGGTCATGTCATAGGGAGGAAGGTACAAGAGCCCTGAGGGGCCACACTCAGGCCATGTCATAGGGAGGAAGATACAGGAGCCCTGAGGGGCCACACTGAGGCCGTGTCATAGGGAGGAAGGTACAGGAGCCCTGAGGGGCCACACTGAGGCCATCTTATAGGGAGGAAGGTACAGGAGCCCTGAGGGGCCACACTGAGGCCAAGTCATAGGGAGGAAGGTACAGGAGCCTGAGGGGCCACACAGAGGCCATGTCATAGGGAGAAAGGTACAGGAGTCCTGAGGGGCCACACTGAGACCATGTCATAGGGAGGAAGGTACAGGAGCCCTGAGGGGCCACACTGAGGCCATGTCATAGGGAGGAAGGTACAGGAGCCCTGAGGGGCCACACTGAGACCATGTCATAGGGAGGAAGGTACAGGAGCCCTGAGGGGCCACACTGAGGCCATGTCATAGGGAGGAAGGTACAGGAGCCCTGAGGGGCCACACTGAGGCCATGTCATAGGGAGGAAGGTACAGGAGAGTCCTGGGGGCTACACTGAGGCCATGTCATAGGGAGGAAGGTACAGGAGCTCTGAGGAGCCACACTGAGGCCATGTCATAGGGAGGAAGGTACAGGAGAGTCATGGGGGCCATACTGAGGCCATGTCATAGGGAGGAAGGTACAGGAGCCCGGAGGGGCCACACTGAGGCCATGTCATAGGGAGGAAGGTACAGGAGACCTGAGGGGCCACACTGAGGCCATGTCATAGGGAGGAAAGTACAGGAGCCCTGAGGGGCCACACGAGGCCATGTCATAGGGAGGAAGGTACAGGAGCTCTGAGGGGCCACACTGAGGTCATGTCATAGGGAGGAAGGTACAAAAGCCCTGAGGGCCACACTCAGGCCATGTCATAGGGAGGAAGATACAGGAGCCCTGAGGGGCCACACTGAGGCCTGTCATAGGGAGGAAGGTACAGGAGCCCTGAGGGGCCACACTGAGGCCATGTTATAGGGAGGAAGGTACAGGAGCCCTGAGGGGCCACACTGAGGCCAAGTCATAGGGAGGAAGGTACAGGAGCCTGAGGGGCCACACAGAGGCCATGTCATAGGGAGGAAGGTACAGGAGCCGGAGAGGCCACACTGAGGCCATGTCATAGGGAGAAAGGTACAGGAGTCCTGAGGGGCCACACTGAGACCATGTCATAGGGAGGAAGGTACAGGAGCCCTGAGGGGCCACACTGAGGCCATGTCATAGGGAGGAAGGTACAGGAGCCCTGAGGGGCCACGCTGAGACCATGTCATAGGGAGGAAGGTACAGGAGCCCTGAGGGGCCACACTGAGGCCATGTCATAGGGAGGAAGGTACAGGAGCCCTGAGGGGCCACACTGAGGCCATGTCATAGGGAGGAAGGTACAGGAGCCCCGAGAGGCCACACTGAGGCCATGTCATAGGGAGGAAGGTACAGGAGCCCTGAGGGGCCACACTGAGGCCATGTCATAGGGAGGAAGGTACAGGAGCCCCGAGAGGCCACACTGAGGCCATGTCATAGGGAGGAAGGTACAGGAGCCTTGAGGGGACATACTGAGGCCATGTCATAGGGAGGAAGGTACAGGAGTCGTGAGGGGCCACACTGAGGCCATGTCATAGGAAGGAAGGTACAGGAGCCCTGAGGGGCCACACTGAGGCCATGTCATAGGGAGGAAGGTACAGGAGCCTTGAGGGGCCACACTGAGGCCATGTCATAGGAGGAAGGTACAGGAGCCCTGAGGGGCCACACAGACCATGTCATAGGGAGGAAGGTACAGGAGACCTGAGGGGCCACACTGAGGCCATGTCATAGGGAGGAAGGTACAGGAGCCCTGAGGGGCCACACTGAGGCCATGTCATAGGGAGGAAGGTACAGGAGCCCTGAGGGGCCACACTGAGGCCATGTCATAGGGAGGAAGGTACAGGAGCCCTGAGGGGCCACACTGAGGCCATGTCATAAGGAAGGAAGGTACAGGAGCCCTGAGGGGCCACACTGAGGCCATGTCATAGGGAGGAAGGTACAGGAGCCCTGAGGGGCCACACTGAGGCCATCTCATAGGGAGGAAGGTACAGGAGCCCTGAGGGGCCACACTGAGGCCATCTCATAGGGAGGAAGGTACAGGAGCCCTGAGGGGCCACACTGAGGCCATGTCATAGGAGGAAGGTACAGGAGACCTGAGGGGCCACACTGAGGCCATGTCATAGGGAGGAAGGTACAGGAGAGTCCTGGGGCTGAAGACTGAATACAGCAGCGGTCATGTGACATCAGATGTCACCACACAGATAATAACTACAACTCCTCCCATCATCATCATCATCCCCAAACCAGCCGCATAAAGGGTTAATCCCCTCCACTAATAGGAGGAGGGCGCCATCTGCAGGGAGTCTGTATGTTCTCCCGTGTTTGCACAGGTTTCCTCCCGCACTCCAGAGACTGATGGGGAATTAGATTTTGATGATGTCTGTACAGCGCTGAGGAATATGGTGGCGCCATATAAGCGAGGGACAGAAACACACACATACCTCCACCTGCAGAGCGGCGTCGCGTGTGCGGACAGGACCTGTGTGAGTCACAGTCATGTGATCAGTCACATGGGGAGGAGTCACATGATCGGGGGCGGAGCTCCAGGTGTCTCAGTGTCTGCAGGACTCTGCTGTGCTGGATGATGTCTAGTGTTATAGAGGAGGAGGAGCCGCGTGTGTAATGTGTGCGGAGCGGAGCCGCGTGTGTAATGTGTGCGGAGCGGAGCCGCGTGTGTAATGTGTGCGGAGCGGAGCCGCGTGTGTAATGTGTGCGGAGCGGAGCCGCGGTGTAATGTGTGCGGAGCGGAGCCGCGTGTGTAATGTGTGCGGAGCGGAGCCGCGTGTGTAATGTGTGCGGAGCGGAGCCGCGTGTGTAATGTGTGCGGAGCGGAGCCGCGCGTGTAATGTGTGCGGAGCGGAGCCGCGTGTGTAATGTGTGCGGAGCGGAGCCGCGTGTGTAATGTGTGCGGAGCGGAGCGCGCGTGTAATGTGTGCGGAGCGGAGCCGTGCGTGTAATGTGTGCGGAGCGGAGCCGCGCGTGTAATGTGTGCGGAGCGGAGCCGCGTGTGTAATGTGTGCGGAGCGGAGCCGCGTGTGTAATGTGTGCGGAGCGGAGCCCGTGTGTAATGTGGCGGAGCGGAGCCGCGTGTGTGATGTGTGCGGACGGAGCCGCGTGTGTGATGTGTGCGGAGCGGAGCCGCGTGTGTAATGTGTGCGGAGCGGAGCCGCGTGTGTAATGTTTTGCGGAGCGGAGCCGCGTGTGTAATGTGTGCGGAGCCGCGTGTGTAATGTGTGCGGAGCGGAGCGTGTGTGTAATGTGTGCGGAGCGGAGCCGAGTGTGTAATGTGTGCGGAGCGGAGCCGCGTGTGTAATGTGTGCGGAGCGGAGCCGCGCGTGTAATGTGTGCGGAGCGGAGCCGCGTGTGTAATGTGTGCGGAGCGGAGCCGCGTGTGTAATGTGTGCGGAGCGGAGCCGCGTGTGTAATGTGTGCGGAGCGGAGCCGCGCGTGTAATGTGTGCGGAGCGGAGCCGCGCGTGTAATGTGTGCGGAGCGGAGCCGCGCGTGTAATGTGTGCGGACGGAGCGGAGCCGCGCGTGTAATGTGTGCGGAGCCCGCGCGTGTAATGTGTGCGGAGCGGAGCCGCGCGTGTAATGTGTGCGGAGCGGAGCCGCGCGTGTAATGTGTGCGCAGCGGAACCGCGCGTGTAATGTGTGCGGAGCGGAACCGCGCGTGTAATGTGTGCGGAGCGGAGCCGCGCGTGTAATGTGTGCGGAGCGGAGCCGCGCGTGTAATGTGTGCGGAGCGGAGCCGCGCGTGTAATGTGTGCGCAGCGGAGCAAAAAAGGTGGCTACTTTGAAGAACCTAGAATATAAGACATATTTTCAGTTGTTTCACACTTTTTTGTTAAGGCCGGGGTCACACTGGCAACAAAATCACACGACTGCAAAGCGATGAAATATCGCATTGCAGTCGGACCAATGTTAATCTATGGAGCAGCTCCCAGTATCAGATTTTTTGTGGTCCATTTGATACATGCGAGTGCAAACGCAGCATGCTGCGATTGTCACTGATTGTGGGTCGACTATCGCCAATGCAAGTCTATGGGAGCGATGAAAAATCTGATTACAAACCGCACGTGTGACTTGCGATTAAATCGCACCGGTGTCCGTTAGAAAAGCCGGCAATTCATCCCCGGCTATACTGTAAAATCACACTGACAGCTTTAATAAAGAATAGATATACACACATAGAATACATATATATATACATGTCATTGTGACACATATATATATATTTATAGTTCATACACTTCTACATAGTATAATAGTTGCTGATTCAATTGCCGTCTTTTGTGAAATTACAGAACCCGACATGAAATGACACATGGTTTACATACAGTTAACCATGTCATTTCATGTAGTTTGATATATGGTTTTCACTAGCATCTAACTGTGTCATCAATCTCTCAGATTACAAACCCAACAAGGTGGAGCTGGCCGTGCTTTCTAGAGGACTCTCATTTTGTCCTACTAAGGCCCTGGATAAAACCGAACTCTGCAGTGATATGGAACATTTTTTCAGGAGACTGCGCCTGAGGGAATACTTCAATGATACAGAAGATTCAGAAAACACTCGGACTGAAGGAAAAGGGATCCCAACAACCAAGAAGAGGTCAGACTGGACACCTCCTCCTGGACGTAACACTCATTTGGATAAATATATAGACTCATTCAGACATTTGATAAAATCCACCATCATAGCCACCAACAAGAGACAAGCATCCAACATCAGTGCCCAGGAGAGAAAGGCCATACAGTCTCTGAAAACCAACAAAGAAATCATCATTAAACCTGCTGACAAGGGAGGTGCAATAGTCATGATGAACACATCAGACTATATGAAGGAAGCAAACAGACAACTTACGGACACACGCTACTACAGAAAACTGGAGTCGGACCCCACACAGGACTATTACAAGGAACTAAGCAAGTTGGTATCTTGTCTGTCTGACAAATCCATAAGAGCTGATGACCTGATACCAGAAAGTCCAAGAACAGGGAAGTTCTACATGCTTCCCAAAATCCACAAAGCTGGGAATCCAGGGAGGCCGATTATTTCATGTGTGGACACCCTTACTGAGCAGGTATCTGGATGGGTAGAGGGCATTCTTAAACCCCTGGTAAAGGATACACCCAGCTACATTCAGGACACAACTGACCTACTGAATAAACTAGCAGCAATAGGTCCCCTAACAGAAGGAACCATCCTGGCCACCATGGATGTGGAATCTTTGTACTCTAATATCCCACACCAGGATGGATTAAATGCCTGCAAAGTCTTCATGGGAAACACCGGGAATGATGCTGATTCTGTGGTGAAACTCACAAAATTCATCCTCACCCACAATTACTTTGAATTTGACAACAAGATCTATCTTCAGGAGACTGGCACAGCTATGGGAAGTAAAATGGCTCCACAGTATGCAAATCTTTTCATGGCCAAGCTTGAAAGTGACTTTTTGTCCTCATGTCCCATCAGGCCTCGGGCCTACTACCGCTACATTGATGATATCTTAATCATCTGGACGGAGTCTGAGCAACAGCTAAAGACGTTCCATGAACAGTTCAACCAATTTCATCCCACCATCAACTTAACACTTAACTACTCCAGCACTGAAATTAACTTTTTAGACACCACCATTAAGCTAAAGAACAATGAAATAGAGACATCCCTGTATCAGAAGCCAATCGACCGTCCAACATACCTTAAATGGGACAGTTTCCATCCAAAACACATAAAAAACTCTATTGTCTACAGCCAAGCCATCAGATACAACCGTATATGTTCCAACCCTATGGATAGAGATGAACAACTTGGTTGCCTTAGAAAGACCTTTTTAACCCCTTCATGACCTGTGACACAGCGTATGTGTCATGAAAGGATCGCGTTCCTGCGGGTCGGGTGACCGGGGTCACTGAAAGGTCACCCAACACGCAGGCACAAGACCCTTTGTGCTTCACCACAGGGGGGGTTGGCTTAACCCCTACGTAGCTACGATTGCTCTGATTGGCTGTTAAAAGTGAAACAGTGCACCCTTTATTCCGAGCCCCGTGTGCCCAAACAGTGGTTTACCCCCACATATGGGGTATCAGCGTACTCAGTAAAAATTGCACAACAACTTTGGGGGTCTAATTTCTCCTGTTACTCTTGGGAAAAAAAATTGGGGACTAAAAAAATTATTTTTGTGGAAAAAAAATGATTTTTTATTTTCACAGCTCTGCGTTATAAACTTCTGTGAAGAACTTGGAGATTCAAAGTGCTCACCACACATCTAGAGGAGTTCCTTGAGGGATCTAGTTTCCAAAATGGGGTCACTTGGGGGGGTTTCTACTGTTTAGGCACATCATGGGCTCTGCAAACGTAACATGACGCCCGCAGACCATTCCATCAAGTCAGCATTTCAAAACATCACTACTTCCCTTCCGAGCCCCGACGTGTGCCCATACAGTAGTTTTCTCCCACATATGGGGTACCAGTGTACTCAGGACAAACTGTACAACAACTTTTGGGGTCCAATTTCTCCTGTTACCCTTGTGAAAATAAAAAATTGTGGGTTAAAAAAATCAGTTTTTGAGGAAAAAAAATGATTTTTTGTTTTTACAGCTCTGCATTATAAACTTATGTGAAGCACGTGGGGGTTCAAGGTGCTCACCACACATCTGGATAAGTTCCTTGGGGGGTCTAGTTTACAAAATGGGGTCACTTGTAGTTGGTTTCTACTGTTTGGGCACATCAGGGGCTCTGCAAACGTAACAAATGCCCGCAGACAATTCCATCAAGTCGGCATTTCAAAGTGTCACTACATCCCTTCCGAGCACTGACGTGTGCCCAAACAGTGGTTACCCCCCACATATGGGGTACCAGCGTACTCAGGACAAACTGGACAACAACTTTTGGGGTCCAATTTCTCCTGTAACCATTGTGAAAATAAAAAATAGGGGCTAAAAAAATCATTTTTTGAGAAAAAAAATGATTTTTTATTTTCAAGGCTGTGTGTTATAAACTTCTGTATAGCACCTGGGGGTTCAAAGTGCTCACTGTGCATCTAAATAAGTTCCTTAGGGGGTCTTGTTTCCAAAATGGGGTCATTTGTGGGGGAGCTCCAAAGTTTAGGCACACAGGGGCTCTCCAAACACGACATGGTGTCCGCTAACGATTGGAGCTAATTTTCCATTAAAGTCAAATGGCGCTCCTTCCCTTCTGAGCCCTGCTGTGCACCCAAACAGTGGTTCCCCCCTCATATGGGACACCAGCGTACTCAGGAAAAACTGGACAAAACTTTTGGTGTCCAATTTATCCTGTTACCCTTGGGAAAATAAAAAAATAGGCTAAAAAATAATTTTTGAGAAACAAAAATGATTTATTTTCACTGCTCTGCGTTTATAAACTTCTGTGAAGCACTTGGGGGTTCAAAGTGCTCACTACACATCTAGATAAGCTCCTTGGGGGGTCTAGTTTCCAAAATGGGGTCACTTGTGTGGGGTTTCTACTGTTTAGGCACATCAGGGGCTCTGCAAACGCAACATGACGCCCACAGAACATTCCATCAAGTCTGCATTCCAAAATGGCGCTCCTTCCCTTCTGAGCTCTCCCATGTGCCAAAACAGTGGTTCCTCCCCACATATGGGGTATTGGTGTACTCAGGACAAATTGCACAACAACTTTTGTGGTCCAATTTCTCCTGTTACCCTTGTGAAAATAAAAAATAGCGGGCTAAAAAAATCATTTTTGAGGAAAAAAATGATTTTTTTATTTTCACTGCTCTGCGTTATAAACTTCTGTGAAGCACTTGGGGGTTCAGAGTGCTCACAACACATCTAGATAAGTTCCATAAGAGGTCTAGTTTCCAAAATGGTGTCACGTGGGGTTTTTTCATTGTTTAGGCACACAGGGGCTCTGCAAACGCGTCACGGTGTCCGCTAATGATTGGAGCTAATTTTCCATTCAAAAAGTCAAATGGCTCTCCTTCCCTTCTGAGCCCTGCCGTGCGCCCAAACAGTGGTTTATGACCACATATGAGGTATCTGTGTACTCAGGAGAAATTGCCCAACAAATTTTAGGATCCATTTCATCCTGTTGCCCATGCAAAAATGAAAAAATTGATGCTAAAATAAAATTTTTGTTGGAAAAATTAAAATGTCCATTTTTTTCCTTCCACGTTGCTTTAGTTCCTGTGAAGCACCTGAAGGGTTAATAATCTTCTTGAATGTAGTTTTGAGTAGCTTGAGGGGTGCAGTTTTTATAATGGTGTCACTTTTGGGTATTTTCTACCATATTGACCCCTCAAAGTGTCTTCAAATGTGAGGTGGTCCCTAAAAAAATAGTTTTGTAAATTTTGCTGTAAAAATGAGAAATCGCTGGTCAACTTTTAACCCTTATAACTTCCTAAAAAAAAATAATTTTTGCTTCCAAAATTGTGCTGTTGCAAAGAAGACAAGTGGGAAATGTTATTTATTAACTATTTTGTGTCACATAACTCTCTGGTTTAACAGAATAAAAATTTAAAATTTGAAAATTGCAAAATTTTCAAATTTTTCGCCAAATTTCCATTTTTTTCACAAATAAATGCAAAAATTATCGACCTAAATTTACCACTAACATGAAGCCCAATATGTCACGAAAAAACAATCTCCGAATCGCTAGGATCCGTTGAAGCGTTCCTGAGTTATTACCTCATAAAGGGACACTGGTCAGAAATTCAAAAAATGGCAAGGTCATGAAGGGGTTAAATCAGGGCTACCATCCAAGAACAATTGAAAACCAAATTACAAGAGCCACCAGAATATCAAGGAATCACCTGCTACATTACAAAGCTAAAGAAGAAAATAACCGGGTGCCTCTAGTGGTCACCTACAATCCAAATCTGGAGATGCTAAGGGGAGCTGCACGGAAACTACAACCTTTACTACAAAAAGATGCCCGACTACAATCCATATTTCCAGACCCACCACTACTGTTTTTAGACAGCCCCCAAATCTAAGAAGCATCATTGGCAGAAGCTCCCTGTCCTCCCCAACAGCTGCAGGAACCTTTCCTTGCAACCAGAAGAAATGCAAAACCTGTCCATTTATAATGACCACGGACAAGATAAAGATCCCCAACTCCCATCAGGACTACAAGATGCCAGGTACTTTCAGCTGCATCACATCTAATGGGGTTGTGATGAACGGGCACGCGGTCCGCCACACGGTAGCCCGGGGTATCACGGCTTGTGATCCCTCCGCGCTGCAAATGTGACGAAAACGCGCACACACACGACGGCTGCTGCTGTCCGACCCAGTAAACTGCAGGGATTTATAATTATCCCACTTCCACTTAGGAACTTGCAGCTCTCTGGCGCCCCCCTTACCCTCAGGTCAGTCAGGGAACTGCACCTAGGATAATTGGTCGCCAGACGGGTCACTTGGATGTGTGCTGGCTATTGGGCACGCTGCAGTGAGGGAATTATAATTACTCCTGGCTGCAGCCAGGCAGTACCCTTATAAACCCCGCTCCGTCACTGCCAGCGTCACCCAATAGATTAACACTTTACACCCCTTCCTTTTAGCTGCCACCAGCTACGGCTTTTGATGAACAATTTATCAAGAGGGTCCGTAGCAACCCCAAAACAGTAGCGTAGTGCTTCAGGCACGTGCAAATTCGTTTATAGAGCAGGAGAGACAAACTAATAAATTTATAGGTTTATTCCTTAAAAACAGGCAGTGCTTATATAATATAAGAAGATGTAACAAACTGAGACAATATCGTTATGTACAGATGCAGTTATAAAATAAAATGGGATTAAGAATGAAAGATAACTCACATGATAGTTACATATGCATAGGCAAGCCAGGCTGGGGGAAGGAGCCACACGTCATAGTTCATTGGCAGATCTCTTACTCAGGACCTCACAGCAGGGACTGACTAGGGGGGGCTGAACTGCAAGACTTATACCTGGGGGCTGCTGACCTCACAAACGAGGATGGTTATTCTGGCCACCTCCCCCGGCTGCAAGCTATGGTTTGAGCTCTGCAATATCATAAGGTCCATAACTCAGCGGGGAACTCTAGCAGAATAATGGCAGACCTATCAATGATCTTGCTTTGAAATAATGGTTCAAATGACCCCAAACTTGGGTGAAATAGCTCATGGGGCACCCGAGAATTCCATTTCTCGGGCTCTGTTGGAGTTACGGGTTCGCCGGTACCACGGGAACGATGCCCGTCGGCGCATGGTTCAACACAGTACTTTCGTGTTTCTAGCGAACGCTCCCACCGTGTTATTAACCAAAAAGAATGGATTCTCCAAAATGGCTGCTATAGGACTTTTGCAGGGTTTGGGAAGACAAAGGAAAATTCCTGAGGTGGGAGGGATGAGAGATCGAGTGAGCTGCAGAGAGAAGGAGGGAGGGGTAACTTTGCCCTGTGCTTGCAAACGGTGGGGGTTGTAGTTCTAGCAACAGCACAAGACATGGAGCTACAGTATCATCACAGGGGTGTACCTAATTATATGTACTAAATGTCCAACTGGGGGTCTGTATGTGGGGGAAACAGGGCAAAAACTGAGAACAAGGATGAATTCTCATCGCCACACAATAAGAGAAAAAAGAATGGATCTACCTGTGGCCAAAAACTTTTGTATGCCCGGTCATAGCATGATGGATATGGAATTACTTGTATTAAAATCTAACTTTAAATCTGAGAAAGATAGAAAGGTTTGGGAATATAAACTTATGATGACCTTTGACACTCTTAGTGCTGGAATGAACGTGTCACATGGATTCATGTCTTTCTACATCAATTAAGGAATCTGCTTCTCTGACCTTCTAGGGGCATCAAAACACAATACCAGACCCCAATCAGAGGGCAATAAAACTTTCTCTCCTTATCTATGAACTGTTCCAATATTTATGTTCATCCCTCTGCCATAATGACAGTTCTGCTTCACGTCACTTGTCTTATCTATTGCATTATTCCTGTGCTGTGTTGTGTATAAATATGTGATTTTTCAGATGTTGTTTTAGTCTTCGCCTGATGAAGAGACCTGAGTAGTTTCGAAAGCTGCAATTTGTTACCATCTTTTCAGTTAGCCATTAAAAGGTATCAACCACTGAGGACTCTCAACTCTAAATATTTTTCTATCTACTGTGAACACGGTACTAAGATACACATCTTTCCTATACATTATATAGGTGATACTGCTACTGATGTGTACATACGTTATATAGGTGATACTGCTACTGATGTGTACATACATTATATAGGTGATACTGCTACTGATGTTTATATATAAGTTATATAGGTGATACTGCTATGTATATACATTATACAGGCGATACTGCTACTGATGTGTATATACATTATATAGGTGATACTGCTACTGATGTGTATATATAAGTTATATAGGTGATACTGCTATGTATATACATTATACAGGCGATACTGCTACTGATGTGTATATACATTATATAGGTGATAATGCTACTGATGTGTATATATAAGAGAGACGGGGCGACGACATTCCTGACTAGGTTGAACCCTTTTCCAGCCTTTAAAGGCTTGCTTGATGAAAAATATTTAGTTACGTCTCCCCATCCCATAAGCTGAAAGAAAAAGGCTATTCCCTATAAATGCCGCTGCGCCAATGTACCTGACGCGCCTCTACGCTTGAGCCGAATGATGAGTTCTACTAACACGTCGCATCTCGCCCGATCGCACCTATCGACTGGTCTTCCTTGAATTAGCGAGCACCACTCTTCCCAAGCCTTACCATAAACCTGCCAGGTAGCCAGAGTCACTGAAGTGCGGATTAAGGGCATCAGTGATTGGCCGTGTCCAAAAGGGAAGGAGGACACTGTAGGCCCGATGGCTGAACATTGGGGAGGAGGACTTTGAAGGCCTGGTAATCAGAAGATAAGAGAGTTAACGATCTTTTCATCTACAATGATGTAACTCTGGAGCGGCACCAGATGTTGTGTCTCAGGCATAATAGTGCTAGATGGCGCAACAGCGCGAGAACGGGCGGGGAAGGAGAGGACATGCTGTTTAATTTTTTTGCGGTTCCTGGGTGTTTCGCTGAAAATCTGATGTTCGCATTTTTTAATTGGGTATCGCAAAGCTCTACTGATGTTACTATCGAAAACATTTCTTAACAGTGCTGGGTTGCGACCCCAGGTGGCCCTGGTCCATAACTCTCGCCAGCGGCCTTTTGTCACGGGTGTGTCGCTGCGAAGATCGTCGCGATTGCACACCCTGACTTCTCACAGCTGAGTTTCTGCTGCTGGGTGTTTTTCGGCAGTGAGAGAGTTAATTCTCCCTCTCTCTGTGCTGGACAAGACCAGCCTCGCTCAGCTGCAATTAATGTTGCGATAATTGGATTTCTTCATATACCTGCCTGTCTGCTAGGGAAGTGTCGGTGAAAGCATTCATGCAGACCAGCAGAGCGGATCATATTGAGAAGTCTAAAGCTAAGAGTACCTGTTGTGGTTTTCTCCTCTCCTCGCTTTATTATTTATCTCCTTACCATTTGGTGTTCCCTCTGTAGTTCTTGTTTTGTATGCAAGGTGTCTTTTATTTTACCCCTTGTACTGTCTCGTTCGTCTTATACTGTGTGTAGGCAGTTACCTTCCCGTTCCCTGTGGTGTAATCAGGGTCCTTCTCAGGACTAGATTACAGTTGTCAGGGATTCACAGGAGATAGGGTTACGCTGGCGGCCTGGACCTCTGTACCATCAACAGTACCTCCAGGTAGAGGGATTAGTCAGGACCCCAGCTTAGGGTCAGCATAGACCCCGGTCCTCCTTATGCAGAGACAGCGTGACATTTTCACCGACCACTAAAGATTTTCTCCAGCTACCATGGATCCAGTAGCCAGTCTTGCTCGGCAGTTGCAGAGTTTGTCCATGGAGCTGGCGGACGTTAAGTCCAAGGTTTTGTACCCCCCGGAGCAGGCCGGACCTGAACCTAAAGTAGCTCTCCCTGACAGATTCACTGGGGGGCGGGACAAGTTTTTTGCTTTCCGGGAGGCATGTAAATTGTACTTTCGGCTGCGACCTCGGTCATCTGGGAGTGAAGAACAAAGGGTGGGGATTGTCATCTCGCTCCTACAAGGAGACCCCCAATCCTGGGCGTTCGCTCTCCCCCCGGGCTCCCCAGCTCTCCAGTCAGTGGATGGGTTTTTTGCAGCTCTGGGTCTTGTATATGATGACCCGGATCGGGTCTCCCTTGCTGAATCTAAGTTACGTAGGATACAGCAGGGAGATCGTCCGGCGGAGGAATTCTGTTCGGAGTTCCGTAGGTGGGCCACAGACACCCAGTGGAATGACCCGGCTCTTAGGAGCCAGTTTTGTCAAGGTTTATCTGACAAATTAAAGGATGTGCTGGCACAGTATGACCCCCCCACGTCACTGGAGGCCGCTATGGCCCTTGCTATTCGTATTGACAGACGTCTTCGGGAGAGGTGCGGGGTAACTTCGCCCCCTGTTATGACTCCACCTTCCTCAAGGGTCCCTTATACGGAGGTTCCCCTAGTCAGTCCAGAGGAGCCTATGCAATTCGGAGGTACATCATTCCGGGGGAGGGGATCGGTGGGGCGCCACAAAACAAGAAGTTGTTTCTTCTGTGGGAAAAAGGGACATTTTATTGGGGGGTGTCCATCCCGTTCTTTGCAGACTGAGAAGTCGCCGGAAAACTATTGATCCCAGATTGTGTGGTGGACGGCAATCTGGGAGTAAGTATTTCGTCCCTAAGTTCGTCTCTGTTTCTCGTACCGGCGGAGGTGGTGGTGGGTGCGAGAACTGAGAGGATATCTGTTCTTCTGGATAGTGGGGCCGGGGCTAATCTGGTGGATGCTCGCTTTGCCCGGGTTCAAGGTATGCGATTGAGTGTGTTGGCTAAACCCGTCCCCATATTCTCGATCGACGCCAGACCTCTCGGTCAGGGAAGTTTTTTGCAAGCAGTGCATAACATAGATCTTCAAGTGGGGGCGTTACATAAAGAACTGTTGTCTTGTTATGTGTTGGAGGGTCTTCCTACTCCTATAGTGCTGGGCCTTCCTTGGTTAACTAAGCATAACCCGGTTATTAATTGGCAATTCAGAGAGATAAGCCAATGGAGTGAATTCTGTAATAAAAACTGCATGAATACGGTCATTGGTACGGTCGCTCCTAGGGCCTTACCTCCATTTCTGATAGACTTTGAGGATGTATTCTCGGAGAAAGGGTGTCAAGAATTACCTACTCATCGCGAATATGACTGTTCTGTTAACTTGATCCCTGGGGCCAAATTACCGAAATCTAGGTTGTATAACCTTTCTGGTCCTGAGAGACAGGCCATGAAGGATTATATTTCAGAGAGTCTGGCTAAGGGGCATATTAGACCTTCATCTTCCCCGGTGGCCGCGGGGTTCTTCTTTGTGAAGAAAAAAGATGGAGGCCTACGCCCTTGCCTGGATTTCCGTGAGCTTAATCGGATTACGGTCCGAGATCCGTATCCGCTCCCACTTATTCCCGATCTCTTCAATCAGATCGTGGGTGCCAAATGGTTCTCTAAGTTGGATCTCAGAGGGGCGTACAATCTGATTAGGATGAAGGAGGGGGATGAGTGGAAGACGGCGTTTAACACTCCGGAGGGGCATTATGAGAACCTTGTCATCCATTTGGGCTGAGTATTGCCCCGGCGGTGTTTCAACACTTTGTAAATGACATCTTTCGCCACCTAATGGGACAGTTTGTGGTCATATATCTGGATGATATCTTAATTTACTCGCCGGATCTTGTGTCTCATCAGGAGCATGTTAGACAGGTGTTACAGATCTTGCGGGATAATAAACTGTACGCCAAATGGGAGAAGTGTGTGTTCGCCGTACAGGAACTTCAGTTTTTAGGATTCCTGGTGTCAGCATCCGGTTTTCGTATGGACCCTGGGAAAGTGCGGGCAGTTCTTGAGTGGGATCTGCCAGAGGATCTTAAGGCATTACAACGTTTCTTGGGGTTTGCTAACTACTACCGGAAATTCATTCGTAATTTTTCGTCCATAGTTAAACCTCTCACAGACATGACTAAAAAAGGGACGGATTTTTCAAGGTGGTCTGACAAGGCTTGTCAAGCGTTTTCCTCCTTGAAAAGATGTTTTGCTTCGGCACCCATACTTATTCAGCCTGATGCGTCACAGCCATTCATTGTTGAGGTGGACGCTTCCGAGGTAGGGGTGGGAGCAGTATTGTCACAAGGTTCGTCCCCTGGTAAATGGCATCCGTGCGCCTTCTTCTCTAAAAAATTGTCGTCCGCGGAGAGGAATTATGATGTCGGCAATAGGGAACTCTTGGCCATTAAGTTAGCTTTTGAGGAGTGGCATTATTTTTTGGAGGGGGCAGTCCACCCAGTCACCGTCATTACTGATCACAAAAACCTGCTATATTTAGAGTCCGCTAAACGTCTGAATCCCAGACAAGCTAGGTGGTCGTTGTTTTTTACCAGGTTTAATTTTGTCGTCACATATCGTCCTGGGTCAAAAAATGTTAAGGCGGATGCCTTATCTCGTAGTTTCCCTGGGGCTGGGAATACGGAGGACCCGGTTCCGGTCCTTCAGGAGGGGGTGGTGGTGTCGGCAGTATGCTCTGAGCTTGAGGAGGAGGTATTGGAGGCTCAGGGGGACACCCCTGTAGGACCTCCAGGGAGACTGTTTGTTCCAAATCAGTTGCGACAAAAGGTGATCGAGGCACACCATAATTCAGCTTTGGCAGGACACCCAGGGAGTAAAGCAACTGAGGATCTCCTCTCGTGCCGGTTTTGGTGGCCTAACTTACATAGGGAGGTGGTAACTTTTGTCGCGTCCTGCGAGGTTTGTGCGCGCTCTAAGACCCCACATACCCGTCCGTCTGGGACCCTCTTACCTTTGAAGATCCCGGAGCGTCCGTGGACTCATCTGTCTATGGACTTCATTACGGACCTCCCGCCATCTTCGGGTAAAACAGTCATACTCGTTGTAGTGGACAGGTTCAGCAAGATGGCACATTTTATCGCTCTTCCTGCTCTTCCTAATGCTAAAACTCTTGCGCAGGTGTTTATTGGGGAGATTGTAAGACTTCACGGGGTACCCTCCGATGTGGTGTCGGATCGGGGGTCTCAGTTTGTGTCCAAATTCTGGAAAGCACTTTGTACACGGCGGGGGATGCAGTTGTCATTTTCATCGGCTTTTCACCCGCAGTCCAATGGTCAGACAGAGCGTCTGAACCAGAGCTTGGAGACATATCTCCGGTGTTTTGTGTCAGAGAACCAGGAGGACTGGGCTTCTTTCTTGCCTCTGGCGGAGTTTGCTCTAAATAATAGGTGGAGCGAGTCCACTGGTAAGTCCCCGTTTTTTGGGGCATATGGTTTTCACCCCCAGTTTTGTACTTTCAATAGGGGGGGCTCTTCTGGGGTTCCTGAGGAGGAATGTCATGTATAGTGTACAGTTCCTATAGCGTCTTGTGCTTGGGTGCGAGGAAAACAAGGAGACATAGGTTGAAATGAAATGACTTGTATTACTTCATACAAGCATGCTGAAAAGTTCACACAGTTTGCAGGAACAGCGACAGGAGACACAGCAGGCCAGAGTAACTTCAAGCACTACAATAAATCTCCAAAGCAGGTTCAGGATCTCTTCTCTGTACCGTAATTCCTCTGCAAACATGGATTCACCAAACAGCAGGTTTCCAGAGTCCAAAAGTGTTCCAAGGTTCCTCAGTAGGGAATAGCTGGAGTACAAGTCCAAGGCTTCCAGGAGTCAGGTCACAGACTGACTGAGGCTTGATTCAGGAGCACTGATTGTTCAGCTGAGGCTGCTTAAGAAGCAAGAGGGAAGAATCAGGGCGGGAACATGAAAACTGGAAACTCCATATTAACTGAGGGCAAGAGCTGCAGAAAGACAGAAAGCAAAATGGCCAACGGAAAACTGAGTTTCAAGGAACATGTCAACAGAGACAAAGAACCTTACATTACTCCCCCCTTAGGGACAACCTCCGGATGACCTCAGACCAGGCTTGTCAGGGTACCTCTGATGAAACTGGCGGAGCAGGCGAGGAGCATTTACATTATTGACTGGTTCCCATGAGTTGTCCTCCACTGGGTAGCCCTGCCATTTAATCAAATATTGCAACTGATTTCTGTACAACCTGGAATCTAGAATCCTTTCCACCATAAATTCTTCCTGACCATCGACCAGCACTGGGTCAGGGCAAGGAGAAGAACGTCCAGGAAACGTATTGGGTGTTGCAGCCTTTAGTAGGGATACATGAAAGACAGGGTGGATTCTCATAGTTCTGGGTAGTTGAAGACGACAAGCAACAGCACTTATAATCTTATTGATCTTATAAGGTCCAATGTACTTATGTCCCAATTTAGAAGATGGAATCTTTAATTTAAGATTTCTGGTTGACAGCCAGACCAAATCTCCTACCTTGAAAGCTGGTGCAGGTTTACGAAATTTATCTGCTGCTTTCTTGTACCTTTCCTGAGCCAAAACATAGATTTTCCTTTATACGATGTTCTTTGCGTGCATCACTAACCCGTCTTTGTAAAGAGTCCACCTGCATGGGTTCAGGTTCTGGTTCCCTTGTGATCCTACTCAAAGGTTCCTTAGCTGAGGAGGGAGGTAGTAAAAGGTTAGTGCGATTATTTTCGAACCATCTCTCTTGTCTGCGTTCAGTCAGACGAGCATCAATACGGATACAATAGTTAATAAAGTCACCTAAAGCAGTGGGAGGGTCGGCACGAGCAAGTTCATCCTTAATCAGTGGAGACAACCCTTTCCGAAAAATAGATTTTTTAGCGGAAGTGTCCCAAGTGGTATCAAGAGCCCATCTCCTGAAATCCAGGGCATATTCGGCTACTGAACGCTTACCTTGGCGCAAAGTTAACATGGCTGCTTCAGCTGTTGCACCTCGATTGGGGTCATCAAACACCTGCCCCATGGCTGAAATAAAAGCATCAAGGTGATTCAAACAATCATCCTCAGTCTCAATCAGAGGGTTTGCCCACATCAAAGCCTTATTGGTAAGCAACATGATTATAGTAAGCACTTTGGATCGTTCAGTGGGAAATTGTGAAGCATGTGCAGAGAAAAATAAATTGCATTGATTAATAAATCCCCTGAATTTCTCACGTTCACCGCCAAAACGAAAAGGAGGTAATTTGGGGATCCCAGAACTTGGGGTTATGGCAGGAGCCTGGGCTCGTTCCTCTAGAGCCTCAATCCTGGCTCGCAATTCCTGGGTAGTCTGTCCAAACACTTGCAAATTATGATTAGTGAGGTCCTGTAGGCTTGCAAAACGGGTTTTTAAAGTCTGTACATCTGAAAGGATTGTATCAGTCACTCCGCAAAGTTCCTTTATGCGGGCCTCCATCTTCCAGATCTTTTAAGGCAGAGGTGCTGGAAGGAGAAGAGGAAAGGAAAAAAAAAAAACCAATAGTGTTTACCTGTGGTAACACTCCAGAGTAAAATTTTAAGGGAATGCGCTCACCTGGAATGGTTGTGAGAAGTCACAACCACTGTCATCACATAAGGTATTAAACGGACATCTGATATCCACAGTCACAGCAGACACGGCTTTCCCAGACCCAGCAGACACTAAACATTGGCTCCTGAATCTTGTCATGTATAGTGTACAGTTCCTATAGCGTCTTGTGCTTGGGTGCGAGGAAAACACAGGAGACATAGGTTGAAATGAAATGACTTGTATTACTTCATACAAGCATGCTGAAAAGTTCACACAGTTTGCAGGAACAGCGACAGGAGACACAGCAGGCCAGAGTAACTTCAAGCACTACAATAAATCTCCAAAGCAGGTTCAGGATCTCTTCTCTGTACCGTAATTCCTCTGCAAACATGGATTCACCAAACAGCAGGTTTCCAGAGTCCAAAAGTGTTCCAAGGTTCCTCAGTAGGGAATAGCTGGAGTACAAGTCCAAGGCTTCCAGGAGTCAGGTCACAGACTGACTGAGGCTTGATTCAGGAGCACTGATTGTTCAGCTGAGGCTGCTTAAGAAGCAAGAGGGAAGAATCAGGGCGGGAACATGAAAACTGGAAACTCCATATTAACTGAGGGCAAGAGCTGCAGAAAGACAGAAAGGAAAATGGCCGACGGAAAACTGAGTTTCAAGGAACATGTCAACAGAGACAAAGAACCTTACAAGTAACGATTTTCGTCGTCACTTGCTTCAGTGTGGAGAGGAGTGCTGAATAATCTGAGTACTATGGGGAACCGATACAAACGTATGGCTGATAGGAGGAGAGTGTCTGGTCCGGACCTAAGTGTGAACGATCTGGTATGGTTGTCTACCAAGAATATAAAACTTAAGGTTCCCTCCTGGAAACTGGGTCCCAGGTTCATCGGGCCGTACAGGATCAGTTCTATAATTAATCCGGTTGCATTCCGTCTTGACCTCCCTCCCACATTTAAAATTCATAATGTGTTCCACAGATCGTTGCTTAAGAGGTACTGTATGTGACGCCGGTGATACCTTCACCTTTACCTCCTCCTCCTGTGGTGGTCAATGGTAACTTGGAGTTTCAGGTGTCGAGAGTCATCGATTCACGTCTGAATCGCCGGTCCCTTCAGTACCTTGTTCATTGGAGGGGGTATGGTCCTGAGGAGAGGATGTGGGTTCCTGCGTCGGATATTAACGCAGACCGATTGGTTCGGGCCTTCCACACTACTCACCCAGATAAACCCGGCCTTGAGGGTCCGGAGGCCCCTCGTAGAAGGGGGGGTACTGTCACGGGTGTGTCGCTGCGAAGATCGTCGCGATTGCACACCCTGACTTCTCACAGCTGAGTTTCTGCTGCTGGGTGTTTTTCGGCAGTGAGAGAGTTAATTCTCCCTCTCTCTGTGCTGGACAAGACCAGCCTCGCTCAGCTGCAATTAATGTTGCGATAATTGGATTTCTTCATATACCTGCCTGTCTGCTAGGGAAGTGTCGGTGAAAGCATTCATGCAGACCAGCAGAGCGGATCATATTGAGAAGTCTAAAGCTAAGAGTACCTGTTGTGGTTTTCTCCTCTCCTCGCTTTATTATTTATCTCCTTACCATTTGGTGCTCCCTCTGTAGTTGTTGTTTTGTATGCAAGGTGTCTTTTATTTTACCCCTTGTACTGTCTCGTTCGTCTTATACTGTGTGTAGGCAGTTACCTTCCCATTCCCTGTGGTGTAATCAGGGTCCTTCTCAGGACTAGATTACAGTTGTCAGGGATTCACAGGAGATAGGGTTACGCTGGCGGCCTGGACCCCTGTACCATCAACAGTACCTCCAGGTAGAGGGATTAGTCAGGACCCCAGCTTAGGGTCAGCATAGACCCCGGTCCTCCTTATGCAGAGACAGCGTGACACCTTTGCACCATTGGTCCTTGTAGATTGCTACAAAACCATCTGAGATATTTCCACCCATTGCTAGGCCTAAATCTTTGCTAGGTGTCTCTTGCGCCATGACACATGTATGCCCATTATAGGATTCTATGAAAGTCCTCCTTGTCATGGATTGGCTGGCTTGGTTATTATAGGGTTAATTCCTGTAGCCTCACTCTGACCCTGAGTGGACTATTTATGGCCTCCATTTGGAAATTTCACTTGTCAGTTATACGTTCGCCCTTGGCAGAGTGTGTTGACCCCTGAGTGTGTTTGTGTTGTGTTCTGGTTTGCTTGATACTTTGGTTTTGACTCGGTCTGATCTCTGGATACTGCTTGTTGAATTCTGTTTCTGTACCTTCTCTGTCTGTTTGGTTTTGACCTCTGCCTGGCCCTGACGATCCGTTCTGTCTTATCCTTTGGTACTGTACTGCTATCTCGAGCTTTGACCCTGGCCTGTTCTGATTTACGTCTCTGTCTTTGCCCCTGGGTAACCTTGTCCCGTAGTTACCTTTCTAGGAGTTTTCCTTCAGCTTCTAGATCTCCTAAGCTTAAGCCACACCCCTCAACTGTCAGGTGATTTAGGTCCTGAAGGAATCCCTCTCCTGCCCTGCTCATCCCCCGTTCTAGTAGCCTGAAGCTTTCTTCTGTACCCGCCTTCCGTGAGATTGCACTGGTGAGTTCTCTTGCAATCCTTCCCGTGATACTCCAGACCAACAAATCCGCCTTCAGGGAGCGGTTGAGTCTTATTCTGTGGCCCGGCGGGGCAATGCTCTTAGTTGCTAGGGATAATCGGTGTGAGAAAGCTCTGGCATTACGCGGCAAGCAAAGTTAAGCAAACCCAACCAAGGACTGCATCTGCTGTAGGGCGACTTTTTTTCTTTTTTGCTTCTTGGAAACCCTCTACCATTTGTAGTGTTTTTGTAATTTATCTGCAGGTAATCGAAAAACCTATGTATTGGTATCTATTTCGATGCCAAGGAAAGGCAGCACATTGCAGAGGCCGACCGTTTTCTTTCCGGTGATAGTGGTACTTCGAATTGCCGACATATAAACTTACATTTTTGGAGAAGGAACGAGCAGAGTTTAGAGTCTCTGAGTCCGACGAACAAAAAATCGTCGAGGTAGTGAATTGTTGAATTGCTGCCCATTTCGTTTCGCACTACCCAGTCTAGGAAGGTACTGAAAAGCTCAAAATAGTGACAGGAAATGTAGCAGCCCATCGGTAGGCACATGTCGAAATAAAACAGCTGGTCCACCATACAGCCCAACAAATGGAAGCATTCAGGGTGCACGGGCAATAGGCGAAAAGCTGACTCTATGTCGGATATTGCTAGCAGGGCACCGGGCCCCGCTGCGCGCACGAGTTCGACTTCTCTGTCAAACGAGCGTAGGTTACGGATGTCTCTTCTGGGGGTATCGCGTCGTTAACTAAAGCGCCTTTAGGGTAGGAAAGTTGATGTATTAGCCAATATTTTCCGGGTTTTTTTTGGGAACAATACCTAATGGCGAGATTCTGAAATTCATGAATGGCAATGTTTTAAATGGGCCCGCCATCCTGCCTAGTTCTACCTCTTTTTTGATTTTCTGATATAAAATCTCTGGGAATTCGCGCGCCGATTTTAGATTATTTGCTGATGTTGGTGTTTGACTAAATTCGAAAGGGATAAAATAAAAACGAATTTGAAACCGTGATACAGCTGCTGAGCAGCTTCCTTATTAGGATAAAGGCTTAGCCAGGGGCCCATGGCGGTTACGCTCACCGGGGTTATGCCTCGTATCCGCTCCGTTTGCTTGGCGGGTACACCTTGATGCAGGGTGTCCGCCTCCGCAGGCTGAGCAGTCGTGTCTATATCTGCATGACACCTGGAAGCGACAGTTTCCCTCATTATATAACAGGCAGGCCCCTGGTCTCCGTACGACCACTGAGTTCTGGCCTGTGGCTGTTGAGAAACTAGTGGCCGCTGATGAAAAGAAGGATGTTTTTGTGAAAGCATTAGTCTAGCCAGACATCTGTCGCTTTTACTCCCCAGCCTAGATCCGGTTGCAGGGCTAGCCGCCTGCGGAACTCTTCGTCATATCGCCTCCATGCAAAACCATCATGAGATTTGTATAAGTTGTATATTAAATCCTGATAAATAAATTACTCGGAGCAGTGTTCTGGGTGTTTTTGACCCATAATACAGCCGAGGACTGCAAAGGCCTGTAGCCAGTTCTTCATTGTTTGGGCTATTTTTGCTCTGTTTCTATCATACGACCATTCGCCTGTCCTCCTCTCGTTATCCACGGATTGTTGGTCTGGTGATAAAAGCGACCATATGTCCACGTAGTCATTATCCCAAATTTTTTGCTTTATCTCTAGGTCAATGTGCGCACCTAGCAGGCTAATTCCACAGAAAAATGTGTCCTTGTGTAGGCAGGCTGATTGTGGTGTTGTCTTGGTGACGGATGGCCCACCAGGGTGATTTAAGTGGTGAACTAACGCCCTGATGGCAGATGCTAGTTCGTTCTCTCCTGTGTTGTGCTCGTCATTATACAAAACTCACCACTGTCTGGCGCAGATCGAGTGTCTCCTGGGGATGGAGGTACCCCAGCTCCCGCGTAGCGATGACTTGCTCTTGGCTGGCGTCCAGGGAGATGGGGATGGGAGTCCCTGGTCGGCAGCCGATGACGAGGCACGTGGTTGTGGGAGACTGCCATGTGCCTGAACGCGAGTGGCTCCAGGAGATAGAGGAACTCCTGCTTCGGTTAATGCGCTGGGTCGTTGTTGGCTGGCGGCCCTGGGATATAGGGATGGGTCTCCCTGGCAGGCAGCCAAAGATTGAGCACGTGTCAGCTGACGACTGTCGTGTGCCCGAGGCCGAGTGAACTACCGCCGGCTCCTTCATGGGTGTTGATCTGGCTGGAGGCCCTGGAAGGTGTGGAGGTTTCCCTCCGGCTGACTGCCCAGGGTGAGGAACGCGTGTGCCGTCTTCTGTCAGATGCCCAAGACTGCCTGTCATGACCCTCTGATGCATCTGACCGTCCGAATGTGGATTTGGAGCACCATCTAGAGGACTGGGACCTGTGGTGGCTTCTGTTTGAGCTGCGTCTCTGTCAATAGCGGGAACTGTTATGTTTTGGTAGCTGAGGAGGACAGTAGCAAAAAATCGCAAAGGCAGTCAAACACCAGAGAGGTTGGAACTAATAGGTTGCAGACCCCTAAACTAACCGCACAACTAGAAGCAGCCGTGGGACGTTCCTACGGTGCCCTAGATGCCTCGTCACAGCCGGAGAGATAGCTACCCCTGAAGATGGAAAGATGAAAGCTAACTGTCCCGGAGTAGAGCCCCAAAAGAATAGGAAGCCCCCAAACTTATAATGGCGGTTAGACAAGATGAAAACACGAACACAGACAGAAATTAGAATGAACAAATGCTGGGGCCAAAATTGTCTAGATAGGACAGCACAGGAGAGAATACTGTCTGCAACCCAGAAAAACCCTAGGAAAAACTCCAACACTTCTGAATCCAAAAATGCTGAGAACACACGGTCTCGACCACCTATATCAGATCTCTGGTGTGAACACGCAGCTACCCAGCAGTAAGAAATCACAAGAACTGGGCAAATGAACAAATACAAAAAGAGAACAGAGACCAGCACAAGCCCCCAAAGGGGACTCTGCTGAGCTTAAAAAGCAAGACAGCAAATACAAGGAAAATCAAACCACAGAAAAAAAACAGAAAGTAACTTATCTGAGTGATAGCAGGAGACAGCAGAAAAGCAAGCTGAATTCCAACCTAGACCAGGAAGAACAATTGATCACCGACGAGGATCATGGGAGGTCAGCTCACTTATATTCAGGCCAGTCCGTCCCACCTGATAACCATTCATCAATTGCAGGTGGTGGACTTTTGCTGTTCAACATAGGTTCAATACCCTCAGCAACCACCAGAGGTAGCCTCAGCTCCGAAGTCGTCTCCAACACGTTCACAACAGTATCCCCCCCTTGAGGAGGGGTCACCGAACCCTCATGTGTGCCACCAGGCCGATCAGGATGAGCTCGGTGATAGGCACGGACCAGTCTTTCAGCATGAATGTCAGAAGCAAACACACAAGAATTGTCCTCCTGACCATAGCCTTTCCACTTAACCAAGTACTGGAGTCTCCGCCTAGCCAAACGAGAATCCAATATCTTCTCAACCTCATACTCCAAATTGCCCTCAACCAAAACAGGATCAGGAGGTGCAGCCATAGGAACCACTGGCTCAACAAACCTCTTCAATAAAGATTTGTGGAATACGTTGTGAATCTTAAATGTTCCTGGAAGAAGCAAACGGAAGGAATTGGGATTAAGAATTTCCACGATCTTATAAGGTCCAATGAACCTTGGCTTAAATTTTGGAGACGCAACCCTCATAGGGATATTTCTTGAGGACAACCAAACCAAGTCACCCACTTTAAACCGAGGACCATCAGTCCTATGCCGGTTGGCAAACCACTGGGCCTTCTCCTGAGAGAGAGACAACTTATCCACTACTTGATCCCAAATCTGCTGCATTCTCTCCACAATAGAGTCAACACCCGGACAGACAGAAGCCTCCACCTACCCTGAAGAAAATCGAGGATGAAACCCGAAATTGCAGAAAATTGGAGACATCAAGGTGGCAGAACTAGCCCTATTATTCAAAGCAAACTCAGCCAAAGGCAAAAAAGAGACCCAGTCATCTTGATCAGCAGACACAAAACATCTCAAATAAATCTCCAAGGTCTGGTTTGTTCTCTCAGTTTGTCCATTGGTCTGAGGGTGGAACGCAGAGGAAAAAGACAGCTGAACTCCCAGTTTGGAACAAAATGTCCTCCAAAATCTGGAAACAAACTGGACTCCTCTGTCAGACACAATGTTCTCTGGAATGCCGTGCAACCAAACCACCTGTTGAAAAAATAAGGACACCAACTCGGAGGAGGATGGCAACTTAGGTAGTGGCACAAGATGTATCATCTTGGAAAACCTATCACAGATCACCCAAATAACGGTCATTCTGAGAGACAGGGAGGTCGGAAATAAAATCCATAGAGATATGGGTCCATGGCCTCTTGGGCATAGGCAATGGCATTAACAAATCACTAGAGCGAGAGCAAGGTTTGGACCGAGAACAAGTTCCACAGGACTGCACAAAGTCCCTGACGTCCCGAGACAAAGTGGGCCACCAAAAGGACCGACTCACCAAATCTCTGGTACCAAAAATACCAGGATGGCCAGCCAACGTGGAGCAATGAATCTCAGACATCACATTCTTCCTCCACTGGTCTGGGACAAACAATTTCCCAACAGGGCAGCGTTCAGGTTTATCCTCCTGAAATTCCTCCAAAGCCAGTCTCAAATTGGGCGAGATAGCGGAAAGAACCACACCCTCCTTTAGAATAACAGCTGGCTCAGTTACCTCAGGAGAATCCGCAAGGAAACTCCTCGAGAGGGCATCCGCCTTAACATTCTTAGTGCTCGGGAGAAAAGAGACCACAAAATTAAAATGTGTGAAAAACAAGGCCCACCTGGCCTGTCTAGGATTTAGTCGCTTGGCTGATTCAAGATAAACCAGGTTCTTATGGTCCTTGAGGACCACCACCTGATGTTTGGCTCCTTCCAGCCAATGTCTCCACTCTTCAAAAGCCCACTTCATGGCCAATAACTTCCGATTTCCCACATCATAATTACGTTCCGCTGGGGAAAATTTTCGAGAGAAAAAGGCACAAGGGTTAATCTTAGAGGTCTCAGGATCCCTTTGGGACAAAACGGCTCCTGCACCAATCTCAGAAGCATCAACCTCCACCTGAAATGGCAGAGAAACATCAGGTTGGCGCAGAACAGCAGCAGAAGTGTCTCCGCTTAAGCTCCTGAAACGCAGAAACTGCCTCAGGAGACCAATTCACCACATCAGAACCCTACTTGGTCAAATCAGTCAGTGGTTTCACAGTACTAGAGAAATTACCTATATATTACGATAAAAATTAGCAAAACCCCAAAATCTCTGAAGAGCCTTCAATGTAGTGGGTTGAACCCAATCACAAATGGCATGAACTTTGACCTGGTCCATTTCAATAACAGACGGAGACAAAATGAATCCCAGAAATGAAACCTTCTGTATGCCAAAAAGACATTTTGATCCCTTCACATACAGAGCATTTTCTCTCAAAATTCGGAATACAGTCCGAACATGTTCCACATGAGAATCGCAGTCATTGGAAAAAAACAAGATATCATCCAAATAAACGATCAGAAATTTATCCACGAAATGCCGAAAAATATCGTTAATAAAGGATTGGAAGACGGAAGGGGCATTAGTGAGCCCAAAAGGCATCACTAGGTACTCAAAATGCCCCTCTGGGGTATTAAACGCCGTCTTCCATTCGTCGCCGTGCTTGATGCGAATAAGATTATACGCCCCCCTGAGGTCAAGCTTGGTAAACCAACTAGCACCTTTCACTCTGGAAAATAGGTCAGAAATCAAGGGTAACGATATTGATATTTAACAGTGATCTTTTTCAGGAGGCGATAATCAATACACGGCCTCAATGAGCCATCCTTCTTGGCCACAAAGAAAAAGCCGGCACCCAAGGGTGAAGAGGATGGTCTGATATGACCCTTCTCTAAAGACTCCTTAATATAAGATGGCATAGCCTCATGCTCAGGTACAGATAAATTAAAGAGCCGACCCTTGGGAAATTTACAACCGGGTAGTAACTCAATAGCGCAATCATAACTCCTATGGGGGGAGCAAGGATGCAGACTTACTCTCACTAAACACATCAGAAAAATCAGTCAAATAGTCAGGAACATCCTGAGACTGGGAAGAGGCAGAAAAAACAGGAGTGTCAGTATTAACACATTGACAGCCCCAACTGTAACGCTGGTATTGTCTGTACTTTGTTTTCCAGCGTTACTCTGCATGTTTTTTGCATTAACCCTTTTGCTCCTTTCCCCCTAACCAGCTGGGATACTGTTGTCTGTTACCTATATGGATGCTGCTCAGTTCCCGGCTCTGCTGCGTACCCGTACTTGCGTGAGTGGCTCCGCTGCTTTGCATGACCGCCCGCATGTGCGGTTCCTGACTTGCTGTGAAAGCCGTCCGTAGCTTGCAAAGTCCTCTGCAGTGGTGCATGACTTACTACGTGGCTGGCAGCAGCCATTGTTGGGTTCCCTCTGTGTTGTGCTGTCTGGCTCTGCATAGGGGGCGCGGCCCACACCTGTCCTGCTTTTATGTGGATTGGGTGTTTACTAGAATTACTGCTCCAGCCTATCGCTGTGAAGCAGCTCATATATAAAGTTCCCCAGCCCTAGTGGGCGTTGCCAGAGCTTCACATTGAATCCACACTGAATCCCTGAACCTAGCCGTATGTGGTTGTGTGTTCAGCTCCTGCTCTGTAGTTGATCAGCTCTGGAGAGCTGATTACCTGTTCCTGCTGTGTCTTGTTCCCTGATCCTGGATCAAACCCGGTACCTGAATGTCTGAACTGTGTCTTGTGTTTCCGCCTATGCTGGGGCTGATTACCCAGATCGCCGTTCCTGGAGGCTGTATATCCAGGCCTGTTCCTGCTGTGTCTAATTACCTGAACCCCTGATCTTGGATCGCATCCTGTACCTGACTGTCTGAACTGTGTCCTTTGTGTTATGTTCCTGAAATCCTGCTGTGTCCAGAACCCTGTGCCAGTGACTGTGAATCCTTGCTATATAACCTGAGTTCATCTTGGAAGAAGGAGTCCGGTGTGTGCTGAGTTTCTGTTACTCTGTGCTCAGCCTCTGTGCAATCCCCGGCCAGCTCCCGTTGAGCCTGGCGGGGCTTGCACTAGACCGCTGGGGTTCCTTTTCAGGTCGCTGCCAGATGTCCGGATCCTGTGCCTGATGACCATGGCCTGATGTCCGATGTCCGACGACCACTTCCAGATGTCCGGATCCTATCCTTCCTGCCTGATGTCCGGATCCTGCCGATCATTGCCAGATGTCCGGAGCCTGCTGATCGGTGCCAGATGTCCGGAGTCCGAGGCCTGTGTTCCAATCCGTGTTCCTGATGTTCTTGTCCGTGTTCCTGACTCCCTGAGACCCAATCCGTGTTCCTGATGTTCTTGTCCGTGTTCCTGACTCCCTGTGATCCAATCCATGTTCCTGTCTGTGTTCCTGACTCCCTGAGATCCAATCCGTGTCCCGGTTGTTCCTGTGCAGTCTAACTCTGTTTCAGCCATCAGCTCCTGATTCCAGTTACCTGCCTGTTACCTGTCGGTTTGCCTGTCTGCCATCCGTCTGCAGTTCCATCCAGAGGCTCTGACGTCATCTGCAGAGATCCCCTGCTCTTGCCTGCTCACCTAGGAGCGATCATCTGCCATCCGACTGCAGCTCCATCCCGAAGTTCGGACATCATCTGCAGAGATCCCCGGCTCTTGCCTGCTCACCTGGGAGCGATCATCTGCCATCCGACTGCAGCCTACCTGGAGGCTCCACCATATCAGGTCGTATATACCTGCCTGTCTAGAGACTGCCTGGTCACTTACCGTGACAACCTGCCTGTCTAGAGACTGCCTGGTCACTTGCCGTGACAACCTGCCTGTCCAGAGACTGCCTGGTCACTTGTCGTGACAACCTGCCTGTCCCAGAGACTGCCTGGTCACTTGCCGTGACAACCTGCCTGTCCCAGAGACTGCCCTGGTCACTTTCCGTGACAATCTGCCTGTCCCAGAGACTGTCTGGTCACTTGCCGTGACAACCTGCCTGCCTGGTCACTTGCCGTGACAACCTGCCTGCCCTGGTCACTTGCCGTGACAACCTGCCTGCCTGGTCACTTGCCGTGACAACCTGCCTGCCTGGTCACTTGCCGTGACAACCTGCCTGCCTGGTCACTTGCCGTGACAACCTGCCTGCCCTGGTCACTTGCCGTGACAACCTGCCTGTCCCAGAGATTGCCCTGGTCACTAGCCGTGACAACCTGCCTGTCCCAGAGACTGCCTGGTCACTTGCTGTGACAACCTGCCTGTCCCAGAGACTGCCTTGGTCACTTGCCGTGACAACCTGCCTGTCCTGCCGGTTCCTCCTTGGTCTACCCTGTGATGACGTCTGTCCTGGGTCGGTGTCTGATGTTCTCCTGCTGAGCCTGTGCTACGCCTGAGGCCTGAGAGAGAGGCCGTCCTAGTATGCCCGTGCCAGATGACCCTGGACTTCATCAACCCGTGATGACCCCGCCATCGTCTGACGTTCGTCCTGGGCCGGTGTCTGATGTTCTCCTGCTGAGCCTGTGCTACGCCCGAGGCCTGAGAGTGAGGCCATACTAGTATGCCCGTGCCAGATGATCCTGGACTTCATCAACCCGTGATGACCCCGCCATCGTCTGAAGTCTGTCTGAGGTCGGTGTCTGATGTTCTCCTGCTGAGCCTGTGCTACGCCTAAGGCCTGAGAGAGAGGCCGTCCAAGTATGCCTGTGCCAGATAACCCTGGACTGCATCTACCCGTGATGTCCTCCAGCACTCGTCTGTGATCCTGAGTTGTGTACCCTTCTCTGATGTGCGGAATCGGGAGCCCGGTCTTATGTTCTGTTTATGTACTTTGTTTCTTTAAGTAAACTTTATGTTTCTTCTTACCTGAAGTTGTGCGGTGTTGTCTAGTCCTGCAGGTCACCACCTTGCCCACATGCTCAGCTGCCACGGATCCCGGGCGCTGCCCTTCCCTAGTCCGGGCAGGCCCGGGTCTCCCTCCGTGGTCCAGTGGGTCCACATTCTCTTACCATCTGGGACCCATGCCTCACGTCGTCGTGGACTGGCGGCGTGGGAGCATTGGCTAGCTAGGCAAGCTATGCCATGTCCCGACGCCCCACAGCCGTGGGAAGCGCCACACCAACTGAGCACAGAAACAGATTTCCAATCCAAAACAGGATTATGAGACTGTAACCAAGGGAAACCTAGTACAATAATGTCATGTAAATTATGTAACACCAAAAATTTGCAACTCTCCTGTTGGTCCGGGTCAACCCGCATTATCACCTGGGTAGAAAACTGGGGTGTATTCTCCGCCAAAGGGGTAGATTTAATGCCCAGTAGGGGAATAGACTTCCGCAGGGGTATCATGGGAAACCCACAACGTTTGGCAAAGTCAAAATCCATCAGGTTAATAGCTGCTCCTGAATCAACAAAAGCCTGAGCAGAAAATGTGGACAGGGAGCAAATCAGGGTAACAGTCAACAGAAATTTAGTCTGAACACTACCCAAGACAACTGAGCGTGCAAAACGTCTTCCCTGTTTGGGGCAGACCGAAACAGCATGAGAAGCGTCACCGCAATAGTAGCACAACTTATTACGCTTACGAAACTCATGACGCTGAGCCCCAGAAGTCACTCCATCACACTGCATGGGCTCAGGGCTGGACCGCAAAGCATCACAATCTCACGCATACCTCTGCGCTCACGCAAGCGTCTGTCAACTTGAATAGCTAATGACATAGAATCATTGAGATCAGAGGGTACAGGGAAACCCACCATAACATCCTTTACATTCTCTGACAGACCCTTCCGAAAAAGAGCTGCCAAAGCATCATCATTCCATTTGGTCAGGACTGCCCACTTTCTGAATTTCTGACAGTACAACTCAGCGTCTTCACGACCCTGATTTAATGCCAACAAGGTTTTTTCAGCTTGATCAGTGACATTAGGCTCATCGTACAATAACCCCAGAGCCTGAAAAAACACATCAATATCATTCAAAACAGGATCCCCAGGTGTCAGGGAAAAAGCCCAATCCTGAGGATCGCTGCGCAGGAGAGAGATGACAATTTGAACCTGCTGTGCTGCATTCCCTGAGGACTTAGGCTTCAAGGCAAAAAACAACTTACAGTTATTTTTGAAATTCAAAAATTTAGACCGATCCCCCAAAAACAAATCCGAAAAAATCAGATCACACACGGGGAGCAATAAAATTAATAAAATATTGATAAAAATTAAATCAAATATCAAATAATAACAGAGTATATTAAAATATTATCTCTATATGCATATATTATACTAGTGATGAACCCGTTCTACGCCCGGGTGGCAAGCATTTTTATAGGTACATAGTCTCCCATTCTGGTATGTGCTTCGCCCCTCCTATTCTGGTATGCATGGCACCCCTCATCCCTATCCTGGTATGTATGGTCCCCTCACCCCCACCCAAATCTACTATGCATGGCACCCTATTCCTCATCCTGGTATGCAAGGTCACCTCCTGCCCAATCCTGGAATGCATGGTCCCCTCACCCCCCAATTCTGGTATGAATGGTCCCGTCACCCCCAATTCTGGTATGAATGGTCCCCTCACCCCCCAATCCTGGTATGAATGGTCCCCTCACCCCCCAATCCTGGTATGAATGGTCCCCTCATCGCCCAATCCTGATGTGCATGGTCCGCTCACCCTCCAATCCTGATGTGCATGGTCCCCTCACCCCCCAATCCTGATGTGCATGGTCCCCTCACCCCCCAATCCTGATGTGCATGGTCACCTCACCCCCAATCCTGATGTGCATGGTCCCCTCACCCCCCAATCCTGATGTGCATGGTCCTTTCACCCCCCAATCCTGATGTGCATGGTCCCCTCACCCCCCCAACCCTAGAATCATAGAATGGTAGAGCTGGAAGGGACCTCCTGGGCCATCTGGTCCAACCCCCTGCTCAAAGCAGGATTCTCTAAATCATCCCAGTCAGATGTCTGTCCAGCCTCTGTTTGAAGACTTCCATTGATGGAGAACTTACCACCTCTCGTGGCAGCCTGTTCCTCTCATTGATCACCCTAACTGTCAAAAAGTTTTTTCTAATATCTAATCTGTGTCTCCTCCCATTCAGTTTCATCCCATTGCTTCTAGTCTTTCCTTGTGCAAATGAGAATAAAGATGATCCTTCTACAATGTGACAGCCCTTGAGATATTTGTAACAGCTATTAAGTCTCCTCTCAGTCTTCTTTTTTGCAAGCTAAACATTCCTA